>JBAMJV010002380.1:10000-59903 GCA_037951105.1 Echinarachnius parma | reverse complement strand
GAAATTCGAAAGAGCATACAATTTTAATGACAGAATAAACTTGATCAAAATCGGTTCAGAAATGGCTGAAATATCCATAAACATAATAACCATTTGTAATAATTGTGGGGCACCACAAATATTCGATAATTTTCAACCAGCCGTTCAAAAAAGCAAAAAAGCTAGATCCGCCCCTGCAAACAATAACAAAGTAAAATACATAAAAATACTGTTGTTGTGCAAGCTAGCTGCAGAGGGCAGCATACACAATTATTCGCGGTATAATTATATTATTACCGGTATTTTCAAATTGTCATGTTAACTCAGCAGCTCAACTTCGTCTTCAATAGCCGTTTTTTATTAGCTGAGGAAAGAATTTCACCGTTTCTGGTAAGTAAAATGTTCCATTTATTCCGTTGGTATTGATCTTCTAGTTTTTTAAATGTCATCGATAGGCTAATTGAAACAAATATATGCGTAAAAACGGTAGGATAATGTTTTAATTTAAACCGTGTTAATTATTTTGTGTGGTTGTTGTGGTAGTGACTGGATAGTCCCATGTGTATAATTATATGTTGGCTTTTTTGTTCTAACTTCAAACATATGTCAAAATGGCACAGAATCTATTCTTAAATTATAATCCTGAAAGTGTAAGAGTAAGAAACTATGTCTATGTGATCTGATTTAGTTTTCTATTCATGTTTCATTGTTTGGCATGATCTGAAAAAGAGTATTTTCTTGTCTATTTTGTGGCCAAAGGCAAAGCCAAAGCCAAAGCCAAAGCCAAAGGAATTAAGTTTAACCCTAAAAAAGTAAAATTGTAAAATTAACATGATTAAACTCAGGCCGGGCTATTTGACTTTGTTTGACATGTTTGACTCACTTTGAGGTCTTTTTACGGCCGGGGGGGGGGGGGGGGGGGGGGGGGGCATGCATTATGGCCATTTTTACGCTAAAGTACTAGTGGCAGGAAGAAAGTATGAAAAAAGTGTGTAGAAACTTGACAATAATCGTTGATTTTGCCAGATTTATTTGACTTTTCATATTTTTAAATAACATAGTCTAGACTCATCTTGCGGGGAAATCTCCAAACTTCCGCTGTCAAAATCGAGTGTAGAAAGCGCTAATTGAATGAAGAAAAAAAATAAGATAAGTGCCAACGGACACAATGGTGGCAAAGGAGTAACTACCCGGCTTTCCATAAAACAGTGGGTAAAATTTAACATACTTCTGACGTAAAACGACGCGAAACGACGCGTTTTAGCACTGCTAAAATTTAACCTTTTGATCAGAATTCCACCCTTAGACTTAGTGGCTATAGGTCAGATTTAGTGGCTATAAGTCGGTATGCGCATGCGCAACCAACATTCACGTAAGAATAGCCAAAGCAATGTATCGGGTTACGGTCACGTATAGTGCTGTAACTGACCTTGATGATCGGATCGTTTGATCGGATCGGCACAATTTTATCGATCTTCGAAATCGGATCGATGATCGGGATCGGATGATCGGCTATAAAAAAAATAAATAAATAAATAAAAAATAAATAAATCGTTTTTTTTCTTCTTTGGAAAATGATCCCCCAAAAACACAATTTGGGAATATAAATGAATACCAAAGCAACATATATCCATATTAATAAGCCCAAGGTAATCTTGTACGGGTATGCTTTCATTTCAAACTGATTACCTCTTCTTTTACAAAATTACTCACGCCGATTTTGAGCTTAGTCCCATGTGATTAATTTGGCGTAACCTTTCAGAAACACATGGGACTAAGCTCAAAATCGGCGTGAGTAATTTTGTAAAAGAAGAGGTAATCAGTTTGAAATGAAAGCATACCCGTACAAGATTACCTTGGGCTTATTAATATGGATATATGTTGCTTTGGTATTCATTTATATTCCCAAAATATGTTTTTTGGGATCATTTTCCAAAGAAAAAAAAACAGATTTTTTTTTTTTTTTTTTTTTTTTTTTTTTTTTTTTTTGCCGATCCGATCTTCCGATTTTTTCTGCATGATCGGAAATCGGCAATCGGCAAAAACGGTCCGATCATGTATGATCGGATCGTGATCGTCATGCCGATCCGATGATCGGTTACAGCACTAGTCACGTACTGTACCTTTAAATGGATAGTTGAGTTCTGGTAAAGAGAGTACAGTTTTGGTCAAACTTAATTTTAGTAAGCAAAACCTGCACCATTAGATTACAAACTAATAGTTATAACTCCACCATGCTCGAAAGGTATACAAAATTACAAATGACTAAGTAAAAAGTCTGCTATCATTACTATCATTAAAAAAGAGCTGTTAAAAGTTAAAACTCAAGAGGGCGCTCTCTAAACACTCATCGGTTTTAGCCATTTGAAATAAAATATTGTGCATTAAATGTTTTGTTGAAACAGTGATTAGATAGGGAGATAATCAACAACTATCTAAAAACCTCTTGTAAATTTTTGAAAAGAGGAAGCATTTTAAAATAATTTTTAACGGCTGGTTCAAAATTGTTGAATATTTGTGGGGCCCCACATTTATTACAAATGGTTATAAATGGATATTTCAGCCATTTCTGAACCGATTTAGATCAAAATGTAAAGTTTATTCTGTCATTAAAATTGTATGCTCTTTCGAATTTGACACTCAGTTTTTCATTATCTCACAAACAAATTATTTTGTGTAGCGCCCTCTATACCAAAACTCAACTATCCCTTTAAACTGTTAAATATCAACTTTTTTTAGAATTTAGAGCATTTCCACCAGCTGTCCAGACCGGACCGGAACTCTGTAGAATCACACAAGCATTGGCAAAACTCTGGAGCAGGAGACCGGAGAACACTTTTCCGTTCCCTTCATCGGTCCCAACCGATACAACGCCATTGGGGTCCGGTGCAAGAAATATCCTACATGTCTCAGGCTTAATCCTGCTAAACCTGTACATAATTTCTGTTCATCTAATCTAAACTTAGTATGTTTATAACTAGCAGTACATTTAACATTTGTCTCACTAATATTTGAATGGACTATTTCTTTTTGTTAAAAAGATTTTCTTTGTTGCTAAATTTAATCTGTAGGACACCATAGACCATCGCCATGGCCCCAAGGAAGGAGTACTCGATGCAAGAAGTGTTTGAGGAGTGTCAGCAGGGCCTCCACACCCACAACAAGCTCATGACTGCCCTGCAGAAGACCTATGGACAAGTATGTAAAAACATGCTCCCTGCTCCCTTTTTAAATATAATATACCCAATGCTAGAAAATGTACCAGTGAAAAAAATACACAGGGGCTTTGGGGCGAATTCGCCCCCCGAAATTCCAAAAAGAGTCTCCGAAAATCAAAAAAGAGCCCCCATATATCTGCATGGAGTTCAACTTCAATCGTGTGAATGCAAAACAAATATTAAGAGTGTTATTTTCATGCAGTCAAGCTTGAGAAGAAGCCCCCGAAAAACAATGATTAATTTATTCCCTGCCCTGCCTATTGATATCTGATTTTCCGCATTTGTGTGCGCATGATATAGGAAGAGGACAAACAAGTGTTCTGCGATGAGTTCCTCGGCTACCTCAAGTACTCCATGGTCATATTCAAGAGGGAGGCCGCAGTGGAACGCACCCTGGACTTTGTCACCAAGTTTGCCGCGTCGTTTGCAGGAGACGATGAAGACAGAAAGGAAAATGAGCCGGCTGCTGATGCCAGCTTCCTGAACAACCTCTTTGACTCTCTGCTGAAGGTAACAGCTCGGTAGTTGGCCCTCATTATTTATATTACACACACAAACAAAAAATTGTGAGAAATTACGGTAGTTAAAATGCTTGTATGCAATAATTTTGTATCCGTTACCATGGTAATCCAAGATATGATTTAATTTTGATGCATTGGTCATTTTATGTGCATCCTACCCTCAGTTCTTCTATCAATGTTCTAAACAAAAAAAACAAAAACATTTGTAAAAAAATTGTATATATGATTTGCCCTTGGAATGGACATTGGGTATGATCAATGTATTGTATTCGGGCGTGATAATGCAGTGGGCTTTCAGGCCTGCAAGCTGATCAACAAGTTGTTTTAAAAACCCAATAATCAAAAAGTTGTGATTTCGACTTTGTGCAATTGTGGCTTGTTTATAATGTGCAAGTAACTAACACAACTCTACTTTCAATATTTCACTCTTCATTCCTGCATGCAGTCGCACAACGTGAACAGGCGCGATCTGCCGTGCTGCTGGGTTTCCAGGCCTGCCAGCTGATTAACAATTCACTTGAAAACTCAAGTGTTAATAATTAATATTCATGAAATTGTGATTCCAAATTTGTTGCTGGTTTAAATGAAATATGATGCTTACAAGTCACAGCCTAATACTCTCACTTTCTTTGCTGCAGTCGCACAACGGGCGTGATCGAGCCGTGCGCTTCCGGGCCTGCCAGCTGATCAACAAGCTGCTGTGCAACCTGGGAGAGGAGGCGCTGATCGACGACGTTCTCTACGACCGCATCTACCGCTGCATGCTGATGAGGGTACAGGACAAGTTCCCCGCAGTCCGAGTCCAGGCCGTCATGGCTCTGGCCAGACTTCAGGACCCCTCTGACCCTGACTGTCCCGTTATCAAAGGTAGAGCACAGTGGAACCTCGCTGTAACTTCTCAAATAGACATTACATTTGTAAAGATTTGATTACTTAATTTTTTATAATAAGTGGGATCTATTCTCAATTTGGAAATCATTTCTTCAATGCCCATAATTTGTGTATTCGTAGGAGCATGATTAAATATGTATTTATTTTGTATGAGTCTGATATTCAATAATAATGATTTTGTATGTTCATCTCTATATCTGGTATCTCAGGATCTGTCAATTTTGTATCATTTATTGCCATGATTAAATGCGTTTATGTGAAATTGTGAACCCAAAATCAATTTTCCATTATGACGGACGAATACATTTTGAAAATGTTGAATCTCTTGTACTCAGCCTATTTGTACTTGATGGAGAAGGATGTGAACTTTGAAGTGCGGCGTACCGTCCTGTCCTGCATCGCCCCGGCCTCACAGACCCTGCCGGCCATCCTGGACCGGACCAGAGACGTCAAGGACAGTGTGCGCAAGATGGCATATCAGGTGGGTGCTTGACCGATACAGGGGAGAACTAGTTTGTAATGCCACTGCCAACGAAGTGTTGGTCATTAAAAAAAACAATATTAAGCTCATTGATTGTGATATTGTCTTGATATTTGTAGCAAATTTATATATAGACTATAGTGCAATATTAAACATTCAAACTAGGAGACTATCTTTCTGCCCATCCCTTATGCATGCATTCAAATTCTCCTAAGGTACATTTATATTATTGTATTTTCAGAGTGTTGGAATAAGATCGAATGAATATTATATTAACACATTTAAAACAGTTTTAGAATTGCATGCATTTTCTATAGACTCCAGCGGTCCAGCCCAAATCTTTTCAGTACCAGTCCAGAATGGGTTAATCACCAACTATTACTGTCTTGTTATCATTGGGTAATAATAATTAAATGATTATTTAAGCAGTAAAGTATATATTTATAGTAGCTGCGCTATATAAATGTTCATATTATTATTATTGCTGTTTAGGTTCTTGCAGAGAAGGTTCACATCCGAGCACTGACCATCTCACAGAGAGTGAAGGTGTTGCAGTCTGGCCTCGCGGACCACTCAGGTAACACATCAAATAGAAATATTAAACCCTTTGACTACGGGAACCGGGTGGGTTGTTAAACAAAGTTTTAAGGAGATTTCAGAATCTCAAAGGGATACAGTTATACATCTAGGTGTGGTTTTAATGTTACAAACTTGAATTTATTATTATTTAGCCCCATTCAAAAAACGGTAAAGGAGGTGTTTGCTTGCCAGCAACACTATCTAATGATTGTGTAAAACCTGTTAAATGTTTGAAACTAATCGTTATGGAAGCCCTGTAGAAAAATGCTACGGACAACATACATTTATTTATGCCTGTTCAGAAATGGTAAAGGAGGTGTGTGCTCGCAATGTACTGCAAGACTAGCTGTGTGCATTCAAGGGCAACTTTACCCGTTCAGGACATGTCCCGAAAATATTCGGGCGTTGGTCTATGGAGAATACATGTTATATAGCAAAATCGATCCGTCTCGAACGGGTTAATTTACTGATTATAGATAATCCAGTAAATGATTGAAACTAATCGTTATGGAAGCCTTGTAGAAAAATGCTATAATGATCATTTATGATTTCTATTTATTTTTGGCCTGTTCAGAAATGGTAAAGGAAGTGTGCGCTCGCAAGATGCTGCAGAGCTGGCTGCGTGCCTTCGAGGGCAACGCCATTGACTTGCTGAAGCGCCTGGATGTGGAGAACTCGTGCGCCACCGCAGAGCTGGCTCTCAAGACCATCTTTGAGAAGGTCCCAACAGCTGGCCTCGTCGACGAGTTTGATCTGCTGAATGAAGAGTGAGGCAACCGCTCTCTATTAATTTGTAATCTGTAATCCAAATCGTTATCCAATGCTGGATTTCTTGTGCAGCTAAATTTTAAGTCTTCATTTGCCTCTATGGATTATTTCCCAACCTGGTCAAAAAGGAGAAAACTTTGACCCTCGTGATGTATAAGTATATTTTCTTGACCAAACAGATAAAATGTAATTCTTGTGCATATGCAAAATATTAAGAATATATTTGTTTTTATATTGAAGATTTAAATTAAATTATGATTTTTAAAACTATTATCTTTTTGTAATAATACCATTTGTTATTTATTGTACTGGTCAGTGTTAAATGGTGTCCCTTTTTAATGTTAATACACACAAGTAATGCAAATGTATAAGGAGCCCATAGCAATTTCCAAAATCATCCAAAATTGTTTTGGATGAATTAATTGAATGTTCCATTCTTTGCATCTCCCCCCCCCCCCCCCCTCCACACGCACACACACACCCCTCTGCAGTCTTGTGATCCCAAGGGAGGAGCTCTCCTGTGAGAAGACCCTCTACTGGCGATGCCTGGTGGAGTACGTCCGCTCCAAGGGAGACGAGGCAGAGATGCTGATGGACAAGCTCCTGCCAAACGCATCTGCATTCTGTGACTATATCCAGCAGTAAGGAACCCTTCTGATATTATCCAGGGGCTTGTCTTAGCTATGTACGTTGTCTAGCGCGGAGCTAGGGTGAAATTATCTCTGCGTTCAGACCTTAAACAGGGCTCGACACTAGCACTTGCCCTATTGCCCGGGGCAAGTAAAAAGTGATCTCAGGCAAGTAAAATGTCATAAATGGTCTAGTTTGGTTGCCCTATCGGGCAACTACCAATTCTGTGAAGCTTCAGGAGAAACTGTTATTCACAAGGTGTAAATCTCATCTAGAAGTAAGCGGGCAAGTACATTTTCTGTTCGGGCAAGTCAAATTTAAACATTTATGAATCTACTTGCGAACGGGCAAGTAGAGAAAAAAGTTAGTGTGGAGGCTTGCCTTAAAGCTTTTTAATTTTTCATAAGGCTAATGATGCTCTGTGTGAAACGTGGAGATGATTGCACCCTAGCTCTGCGCCAGACTACATACATAGCTAGGACCCTTTTATGAAAGGAGCACCAATTAAGGCATGCCCTTAGCGGTGTAACCCAGATGATGCTATAATGGCCACCAGACATTTCATTTGGCCACCACCTAATGCATACAAGTCTATCTGATGTGTCGTTTTTGGCCACTTTGAAGAAAAGCTTACAAGAGAACCCTTTTGTATAAAACTAGCAGGCCTTGAAATTATCACTGGCCTGTAGACTGGGATGTCACTGAAAATTAACTTTGTGTCACCAACTTTTGTGACTGGCTCTGGCACAATTAGACTCTTGATAGCTAATCATATCTTGCAGAAATTGTCTTTTAAGTGCAAAATTAAATATGTATTTATATTTGATAGCTGGTCTTTCACTCACAATGCAAACAGATTTCTTGAGAGTCAAGATTAGAAGGCTTTTGAGCAGATAACAACAATGATTCTTAACCTCGGTTCTACACAATTTTATTGATTTGGGATTTTGATAGGGGGTTGGAGCTGGCCACTTGTCTCTTTATAGCAACTGCTTTTTCACACATTTTTGGCTTGCCTATAAAAAAAATTAAAACAAACAATTAAACTACCCATGTTGATGAATACATGTAGCTGAGATATCACACTAATAGTAAATGTGTTGTTGGTCGTCCATCGTTTACGAGGATGACCTCAACATCTCTTATACATTTAATTTAATGGTAGGGTAGGATGTGTCCGAGTGTGGCTTATCAAGCCGATTCGAGCATGAGTATTAAATGCAATCTTGTTGTGATTGTGTTTGTATTCCTCCTGTTATTCCTCCCAGGTACTGTGACGCCATGGAGACGATTAGCCTGGATGTGACTTCCGTAGAGCATTCCCTCAAGCAGGAGTTCATCTCTGAGCACCTGCTCAAGATGACGTCCAGTCTGGACCAGTCGGATGAAGTCGGAAGGTCGGTAGATGTGCACTTTAATTTATTATGCCTTTGTCTGTAAAGATGACATTTAATACTGCTTATGATACCATTTTTCCAGAAGTTCTTTGTAGTTAATATGGTAGCATGGACTGGTGACATTGAATCAGTATATCACTGATAAAGAAGGCTATTTTTAGCTGCTCTTTGCAAGTGAAGCAACAGAGGAATATGAATGTGTTGGGACTAGGCAGCGTACTTTAGGGATTTACCCATAGCCGCCCCTCCGTCCCTTCACCCCGTCAGACACCCATGCTGTTACACAGTTTGAATGGTAGAAATCGTTCTTTTAACTCCCTGAACACAGATTAATTCTTTAACCCGTTGAAAATTGTCCTTTGGCTTTGTGTAGGAAGCGTCTAGACAGGCTTGTTCAGGACCTGCTCATAGCCCCCCACGCTCCCATCTGCCTGCTCCCGACACTCGTGGTGCGCCTCAAGGACTTCCACACGGCCGATGAAGACCGCATCACTCTGATGGCTGAGATGATCTCAGACATCCGGGAGCCTATCACCACCGTGGAGAAACCAGTCCCTGCCGAGGAGATCCGTCAGAGGGAACTGAAGGTACGATTCAAATTAAACGAAACAAATGTCCAAACAAGTTTGAAGCATTTACAAAATGAAACCTTTTTTCTGACGTTTTCACTTTGATGAAATCCGGGAGCCCATCATCACCCTAGTGAAACCATCCCTGGGGAAGGAGACACTTCAAGAGGGAAAAAGAATGATTTTAAAAAGTATGATTTAAAAGAACAATTTAAACGAAACCAATGTAGGAACAAGTTTGAAACCTCTATATGAATTGATGGAATGAATCACAGGGTGAAATTGCAACCTGTTAAATGAGTAAAATCTCATTGCTCAGTCTGTTAGAATTTGTTGTTATTGAATATCAAGTGGAACATCATCTTTAAAGCATCGCATCATAAATCATGTGACCCCCGAAAACGAAGTTGCCTCACATTGCATAGTATCTGTTTAAGTTTCTGTTTCTGGAGCCGAATGTTAGACATCTTTGAATAATGTAGATTTCTTTTCATTTCTTGCAAACTATCAGCTTGCCAGCGTGCGTCTGGACCTGACCCAGATTAGGGATGCCCTGGACGAGACGGTGGCGAAACAGGACTTTGCCGCTGCCGCCGAGCTGAAGAACAGAGTGGAGGAGCTGGAGTGCACCAAGAACTCTCTCCTGGAGGAATCTCTCGTCATGAATACCACCCAGGAGATACGCACTGAAAAGGTCAGCAATTGAACCCCCTTTTGTGTTTCTTACTATTAAAGTGATCTATTAACTACATAGGCCTGAATTCTGAAGTCTGGTTTAGTTAAACCATGGTTTAAGCTAAACCGTTGGTCAAACTAAACCTAAAGTCCAGTCTAAGTTAGGTTAAACTTAATTTCAGTTTCTGAAGTTTGGTTTTATAGTTAAACCTTGGTCTAAGTCAGGTCTAAAGTTAAACCACAGTTTAATGAGCAAGAAAATAATCAAGCATAGATGCAAAGGAGTCACCCGATCATAACTAATATTTGAAATGTTTTCAATTACAATTGAAATATTTTGTAATTTTTGAGGAAGTTATATATGCCAATCTTTAAACATCAACATCTTGAATGAAGACTCTATATCATTTCGTTTTACCTTGAATGTATCACGTGAAATTGCATGATTTCCTCCATCCAGAGTGACCCCGAGACTCTGCTGAAGTGTCTGACCATTGCAGCTGAAATCATGCAGCACTTGGTCATCAAGGAACTCAACCCAACCTTGCAGACACTGCTTGATGTCCTGGTGAGTCTGAATACCGATTAACTCCTTTAAGTACTTTATACATGACTGCAAGCTACCCCATTTAATGCACCCACAGGTACTACTGTGATTGCTCATGCCTATCTTATTGTGCAGCGGCAGTGTATACATAAGTGGTGTAATGTTTAGTGCATGTCCTGATCTTCAAACATGGAATGTTTCCCTTTCAATAGATCTAATATTGTTAGTCACCTATTAAAAAGCCACTTTACTTTGCCTAACAATTACTATAAATTTTAAAATTTGTTATCATGTTTAAAATAGTAAAGAATAAATAGAGATGGGGCCAGCAATATTACCTTAGTTGTTATAAGAGGGTTTTGTCATAGCAGAGCTCTGTACACCAAGGTTCCACAGTTCAAAGGTACAGTCAAGCCTGTCTAAGTGGCCACCTGTTTGTAACAGCCAACCTGCCCATAATGGCCACCAAGAGTGATCCCCTGCAGAGAAAAACAAGTGTTTTGGAACCTGTCTACAGTGGCCACTTCCCCCCCCCCCCCCTCGGATGGTCACTATACACAGGTTTGACTGTATAACATTCAGGGGCTGTACAATGCTTTTCAACCATTTTCCCTCACAAATATATCATTTGTCTAGGTCCTGCCAGGAATCACTAATGAAGACCCTTCGGTGCGCAACATGGCTGTCAAGTGTCTCGGCCTGGCTGCGCAGATCAGTCGCATCTTTGCCATGCAGCAGCTTCTTCTACTCATGCAGGTATAATTATATAAATATCAATATTTTATTACATTTGTTTATTAATTTTCCACATTTTCATCAACTTTATATTAAATACAAACAGTATACAGTATTGCTATTTCTTGTACACAAGGTTAGAATGATTTTGCATATAATTTAACAGATTCAATTGATTTTCAATTGTATACGTGTTGATAATTATTAAAAATGAGGAGCCAATTGAGAAAGTAGAGCTTGTAAAATGAAAGGCCCCTTAAAAACTGAATTACAGTAAATAAATTCAATATGTGAGTAAACCGGTATAGGACACATGTTTCTTTCTTCTAAAAAGGCAGTATATATTTGTTCTTTCGTGTTGTTATTGCTAGTTTTTACTAAAAATATAAAATAAAAATACCATCGGGCTGAGAACTATAATTTAAGCCGTTTTGATGGACTTTATTGTAAGTACTACCTTCAATAAATGATAGCAGTTTACTGAATATGAAAAATCCAAAAGATAAACAGATATATTCACAGGTGGCACTGCATGCCTACCAGATCTACTATTAGGGAATGCCATTTATATTTGCCTTTTGTTTTCTTTGATAAATTAAGGATAATTCTTGACTGGTATTCAACTGACTATCATTTCCATGCCAGGGGGGTGTTTCACAAAGATGCTAAGTTGAACTTAACTCTAAGTTGGACTTAACTATTATGGAAAGCCATTTGTATCGTTAGAATACAATATATTCAAAAGCAACAAAGCAAGAATTTAGACTTTTCATATATATTGCATCACGAACATGAAATCTCCTTGATAATAGAAAATAATAATAGTTTGAATCAACAATTTTATAACTTTGAAAAAGGACATTTACAACAATTTTTCAAAGAAACTAATGGCTTTCCATACTTTTTAAGTCCAACTTAGAGTTAAGTTCAACTTAAATCTTTGTGAAACACCCCTCAGATCTCCCAAGTGGACCAGGAGATTGTCCAGGTGACGGCCATTCAGGCCATCTTTGACGTGGCTCAGACCTACGGCCTCGACATCTTCAAGCTCCCAGAGGCGGAGTCCCAGGGTGGGGCGGCCGAGGATGAGAAGAAGGAAGGAGAGGAGGAGGAAGAGGGAGACGAAGGGGAAGATGGAGAGGAGGAGAGAAAGAAAGACGAGGAGAAGGCTGTCCAGAGTGCAGCCAACAGTGCGCTGTCGATCCTGACTAAACTGCTTGATAGCGAGGTAAGCACAAGTATCAGGGTTGCAGTCTTTATTTTAATTGTTCTGAAAGAGTGAAGGAGTAGTTTAGGGAGAAGAATATATAGAGGAGGATGAGGAACAGAGTATCCTGTCTATATTCATCATCATCCATCTACTGGAAACTGTTTCAGATGATTTTTAAATCTCATGGATGTTTGTGTTCTAGTACAATACACAGAGCAACGAGCTTCGCACGGTGGCTGCCAGTGGTCTGGCTATAAGCTACTTCACTCTGGGAGGCTGACTAGCCCCAAACTTCTCTCTCGTCTGCTGCTGCTATGGTACAACCTGAACAACGAGCAATACAATCACATTAGTCTTATAAATTCCATTAAATGCCATGGATATTTGTGTTCTATTTATACGATCCACAGAGCAACGAGCTTCGCACGGTGGCTGCCAGTGGCCTGGCCAAGCTACTCCTATCTGGGAGGCTGACTAGCCCCAAACTTCTCTCTCGTCTGCTGCTGCTGTGGTACAACCCCACCACCGAGGAGGATCAGCAGCTCAGGTCCTGCCTGGGAGCTTTCTTCCCCATCTACTCCTTTGCTGGCAGGTAAAGTTGAGATGCTACCCGGTCAAACCTGTCTTTAAAGACCACTCGAGGGAAACATAAAATGTGGTCTTAATAGGCAGGTTTATTTACATGTAAACTGCTTACTAGGGTGACAGGATCAGTTGTCTTTTTAGGATAGGAGAGGATAATACAGTCTAGAGTGTGTTGTGTTATTGCAACGCACTCACTATTTTGTCAGTTGTGCTCAACTCAATGGGAAATCTCTATGCTCTTCAACTGCTTTGCTTTCCCCTCCCCTTTAGCATGTGCAAACCCCTTTAGAGGTTCATGCATGAATGGAAATGTCTGAGTTCTGTAAGAAGGTATACATTATATGAAGTAGTTGCAAAAAAAAACACATAACAATAATAGTACATATAAGGCGCTTAATACTGATGTTTCTAAGCGCAACTCAAACAGTAACTAATACAACTAATATGTGTGCGCCTGAAAAAAAAAATAAATAAATGACCAATACCAATATTAACAAGAATAAACACTACCAAGAACAAATATATAACTAACATGTAACTTCATTGCCATTTGCACAGAGGGCCGCTGGCTCGGGGCCACTATAAATTTGCTTTTGGGCCACCAAATTTTGATGATGTTTAGTTCCACTGGCTCGAATGAGCATCCAATCATACAATTTAAACAAAAAACATAGTTTTGTGGCCGCTAGAATTGGAAAAATTGTATCTTTACTTGCCCAACTGGGCAGAAAGGGTAATTTCCAGCATTGCCTTATATCCTAACTGAATGCAAAATTTGCAAACAAATCATTTCCCCTCCTTCTTTCTTCCAACAGGATGCACCAGGAGTGTTGGGAGGAGGCGTTCCTGCCCACTCTCAAGACCCTGTTCAACGCCCCCACCACGTCCCCTCTGGCGGAGGTCAACCCCGGCAACGTAGCCGAGTTCATGGTCCACCTAACCGACCATACCATGGTTAACAACAATAACAACAAGACCAGTAACCAGACTGTTGATTTACAGGTGAGGAAATGTCCTATTAACCTGCACTACTGTCTCGTGTGTTTACTGTTGTTTGGTTCTGTTTTATTGATTTTTGTTTGTTTGTTTTACATTCATATTAAAAATGGAAAGATATATGCAAAAATTGCAGCAACTGACAAGTAGCTGATAAAATTTGTTTTTCTGTAGTCTGATATATCCACTGAGTGGTGTGTGAAAGTTTCATGATAATCAGTATCGTATGGCCAAATAATGGGCTGAAATGCCATAGCCATAGGTTTGCCATAGTACGATATAAATTGAACCTATTATTATTATATATATGGCAGGAGACCACTGTCCATGACAACCTGGCCCTGAAACTGGGCAATGCCATCATGGAGGACCCTGAAGCACCAGGCACTCGAGTCCTAGCCAAATCCCTGACACTGCTCAACGTCAACGCCAACAACCATGCACAGCTAGCCGACATCAAGGCCCTTACTGACCTGCTCCTAGAGGTAATAATAATAATGATGATAACAACATCAAGAATGTTTGGGGGTCATCATAATTTTCATGATGATAATACGAAATATAATCATCATGATCATAATAAGAATAACAACCACAATAATTACACTCTTGACGATGGACAGTCAACCTGTTTGAAACGTCGAGCCCCTCCTACCACCCACTCTCTCCTTACAATAACTATACCGGCGCTGTAGCTCTTATTAGAACTACAAGCTCAAGAAAGAATACCAACAGTCCTTCTCAGGACTCTCCAATCCTCCCTTCTTACATGGTGCACCCACAAGCCAAACATATTATTAAAGGTGCACCTGTAAAGTGTCAGATATTGCCCAAAATGACATTTGAGACTTCAATCCTGTACCAAAATCATTGTAAGATATGTCCGAATGATGTGTGAAAGTTTCATTGCAAAAGAACTGGTTAAAAAAGCGAAAATATGCGTCAGCTTTTACAACGAATTACTTTATGAGGTTTATGACCGTTCATTAACGCTCTTGAGCTGAATGATAGATATCGTCATACTAAAGGGGCATTTGAACAAATCTAACCCTATTTTATTCTTCTCTTACCATTAGAGCTGTCGATTTCGGGAGTATTTCCCTCCCGGGACTCGCGATAATTTTTCGGGCGAGTCACGGGTACCCGAAATTTACCCATTTGTTGATCGGCATGTATGATATGTCACGCCAGCTGGGAAAACATGAACTTACTGTATTTTAGAAGATGATTTATTGTCATAAATGCGCTGCATTTTTGTCACTTGAATGAACTTTATAACTCTTGCGTTCAATGAGGGGACTTTTGCTTTTTTTTCGGGATATCGAGTATTGATTTTTGCGCCCGGGACTCGACATTTTTCGGCGGGACCCGGGTACCCGTGACTCGTCAACAGCCTTACTTACTATAAGCTAAATAACACGGTAGAAGAGAAACGAGGAAGCTCCAAGTAATTTTCATGGAGTTAGACACTTTACAGGCATCCCTTTAACCACAATAATGATGATGATGTTCATAATAAAATTATTGTAATTTTTAATGGCAGCATGTTAAGATTGGGTTACCCTATAAGATTTTATGTGGAGAAGTTTCCATAGATATCCAGACAATTGCAAATGCAGAGTTTGTCTAAATATTATTATTAATCATCAACTGTATATATACCAAAGTTATTATTTCATATTATTGTCATTTTGAATGCCAGCATTTGGAGGAAAAGGTCGCCCTGCGTTATGTGGAGAAGTTTGCTGACCACGTCCGGGCCTTACTGGGAGAGACGGATGAAAAGGAAGAGGAAGGTGTGGACGGACGGACAGAAGGAGAAACAGTGGTGGAAGAGAAGGAAGAAGGAGGAGGAGAGGATGGGGAAGAAGCTACCAATGTAAGACAAGTTACAGTGGAAACTCTTTATAATGAGGTCCTTGGGATTAGGAACCCGTTGCAGAAAGAGATACAATCGATTGTAAGTCAGACAATCTGCGCATTCAACCAATCAGATTTGCACATTTAGTCATATGATCTGACTTACAATTGATTGTATCTCTTTCTGCAATGGGGCCCAGGAATATTATCTTGTTATACAGTGGAACCTCTGTATAATGAGGTCCTTGGGATCAGGAATATTATCTTGTTATACAGTAGAACCTCTGTATAATGAGGTCCTTGGGATCAGGAATAGTATCTTGTTATACAGTGGAAGTTCTTTATAATGAGGTCCTTGGGATCAGGAATATTATCTTGTTATACAGTAGAACCTCTGTATAATGAGGTCCTTGGGATCAGGAATAGTATCTTGTTATACAGTGGAAGTTCTTTATAATGGGGTCCTTTGGATCAGGGATATTATCTTGTTATACAGTAGAACCTCTGTATAATGAGGTCCTTGGGATCAGGAATAGTATCTTGTTATACAGTGGAAGTTCTTTATAATGAGGTCCTTTGGATCAGGAATAGTATCTTGTTATACAGTAGAACCTCTGTATAATGAGGTCCTTGGGATCAGGAATAGTATCTTGTTATACAGTGGAAGTTCTTTATAATGGGGTCCTTTGGATCAGGGATATTATCTTGTTATACAGTAGAACCTCTGTATAATGAGGTCCTTGGGATCAGGAATAGTATCTTGTTATACAGTGGAAGTTCTTTATAATGGGGTCCTTGGGATCAGGAATATTATCTTGTTATACAGTGGAACCTCTGTATAATGGGGTCCTTGGGATCAGGAATATTATCTTGTTATACAGTAGAACCTCTTCATAATGAAGTCCTTGGGATCAGGAATATTATCTTGTTATACAGTGGAACCTCTTTATAATGAGGTCCTTGGGATCAGGAATATTATCTTGTTATACAGTGGAACCTCTTCATAATGAAGTCCCTGGGATCAGGAATATGATCTTGTTATACAGTGGAACCTCTTCATAATGAGGTCTTTGAGATCAGGAATATTATCTTGTTATACAGTGGAACCTCTTTATAATGAGGTCCTTGGAATCAGGAATGTTAGATTGTTATACAGTGGAACCTCTTCATAATGAGGTCCCTGGGATCAGGAATATTATCTTGTTATACAGTAGAACCTCTGTATAATGAGGTCCTTGGGATCAGGAATATTATCTTGTTATACAGTAGAACCTCTGTATAATGAGGTCCTTGGGATCAGGAATAGTATCTTGTTATACAGTGGAAGTTCTTTATAATGAGGTCCTTGGGATCAGGAATATTATCTTGTTATACAGTAGAACCTCTGTATAATGAGGTCCTTGGGATCAGGAATAGTATCTTGTTATACAGTGGAAGTTCTTTATAATGGGGTCCTTTGGATCAGGGATATTATCTTGTTATACAGTAGAACCTCTGTATAATGAGGTCCTTGGGATCAGGAATAGTATCTTGTTATACAGTGGAAGTTCTTTATAATGAGGTCCTTTGGATCAGGAATAGTATCTTGTTATACAGTAGAACCTCTGTATAATGAGGTCCTTGGGATCAGGAATAGTATCTTGTTATACAGTAGAAGTTCTTTATAATGGGGTCCTTTGGATCAGGGATATTATCTTGTTATACAGTAGAACCTCTGTATAATGAGGTCCTTGGGATCAGGAATAGTATCTTGTTATACAGTGGAAGTTCTTTATAATGGGGTCCTTGGGATCAGGAATATTATCTTGTTATACAGTGGAACCTCTGTATAATGGGGTCCTTGGGATCAGGAATATTATCTTGTTATACAGTAGAACCTCTTCATAATGAAGTCCTTGGGATCAGGAATATTATCTTGTTATACAGTGGAACCTCTTTATAATGAGGTCCTTGGGATCAGGAATATTATCTTGTTATACAGTGGAACCTCTTCATAATGAAGTCCCTGGGATCAGGAATATTATCTTGTTATACAGTGGAACCTCTTCATAATGAGGTCTTTGAGATCAGGAATATTATCTTGTTATACAGTGGAACCTCTTTATAATGAGGTCCTTGGGATCAGGAATGTTAGATTGTTATACAGTGGAACCTCTTCATAATGAGGTCCCTGGGATCAGGAATATTATCTTGTTATACAGTGGAACCTCTTCATAATGAAGTCCTTGGGATCAGGAATATTATCTTGTTATACAGTGGAACCTCTTCATAATGAAGTCCTTGGGATCAGGAATATTATCTTGTTATACAGTGGAACCTCTGTATAATGAAGTCCTTGGGATCAGGAATATTATCTTGATATACAGTGGAACCTCTTCATAATGAAGTCCTTGGGATCAGGAATATTATCTTGTTATACAGTGGAACCTCTTCATAATGAAGTCCTTGGGATCAGAAATATTATCTTGTTATACAGTGGAACCTCTTCATAATGAAGTCCTTGGGATCAGGAATATTATCTTGTTATACAGTGGAACCTCTTCATAATGAAGTCCTTGGGATCAGGAATATTATCTTGTTATACAGTGGAACCTCTTCATAATGAAGTCCTTGGGATCAGAAATATTAACTTGTTATACAGTGGAACCTCTTCATAATGAAGTCCTTGGGATCAGAAATATTATCTTGTTATACAGTGGAACCTCTTTGTAATGGGGCCCTTGAGATCAGGAATAGTATCTTGTTATACAGTGGAAGTTCTTTATAATGAGGTCATTGGAATCAGGAATATTATCTTGATATACAGTGGAACCTCTGTATAATGAGGTCCTTGGGATCAGGAATAGTATCTTGTTATACAGTGGAAGTTCTTTATAATGGGGTCCTTTGGATCAGGAATATTATCTTGATATACAGTGGAACCTCTTTATAATGGGGTCCTTTGGATCAGGGATATTATCTTGTTATACAGTGGAACCTCTGTATAATGAGGTCCCTGGGATCAGGAATATTATCTTGATATACAGTGGAACCTCTTTATAATGGGGTCCTTTGGATCAGGGATATTATCTTGTTATACAGTGGAACCTATGTATAATGAAGTCCTTGGGATCAGGAATATTATCTTGATATACAGTGGAACCTCTTTATAATGGGGTCCTTTGGATCAAGGATATTATCTTGTTATAACAGTGGAACCTCTTTGTAATGAGGCCCTTGTGATCAGGAATATATTATATTGTGAGATGATTCATTGGTGTAGAATATGATTCTAGTTTTGTATCAATGCTGCATGTTTAGGTGTCAGAATCGGTGCTGAATGCAACTGCTGCTAAAGACCTCTCCGAGGAATGCCAGAAGGAGGCCGAGGTGGTCGAGAAGACTGAAAAGAAGACTAGAGGAAGAGGTAAGGTTAAAGGGATCCATTAACTTTGTCAAATTCAACCCAAATCACTTGGAGCAATCAAACTTCTCTTGTACATTGTTGTTTGGCTTCTGGTACTCATCCTACTCACAGACACAGTGGCTTAAAGGGATCCATTAACTTTGTCTTCAACCAAAATCACTTGGAACATTCACACTTCTCTTGTACCTTGTTGTTTGGGGTTTAATCACAAATTTACAAAAAACGGAAATATTGCATTTGTAACAAAACTATATGTATTATAGTGCATGTATTTAAATCGAACTTATTGTAGCGATTGAAATATTCAATAGAATTGTGTTTGAAAATATAGGTCACAATGGGAAATCACACATGTAAAAAATATTACCATAACTTCTCTTTAAAAAAAATATATATATAAAGAATTTTAATTAAAGTAAATTTTGAGGGTAAACTGAGGTTACAGTTATTTGTATTCCGCATTATATGACATTGTAACTCGATACAAATGCAATTATTTACTAGATTGACAATGAAATATGTTTTTTGTATATTTCTACAGGAAAAAGTGCCAAGACTCCTGCGGAAAAGAAAGCCACAAAAACACCTGGAAGAACTGGTAGGAGAAAAGTAAAGAAAGAGGAAAATGCAAGGTTAGGAGATATTTTAGTTTTACATTTAATCCATCCAAGAAGAATTTATTTTGCTATAACATGTATTTTGATAAAAACCTGGCCAGAGTTTTTTGGGGGACCAGTCCTTAATGGGTTAAACATTGAAATCTTTTTGATGATTTAGCTTGTTTTCAGACAGTAAAGTGGTTAGCCAATAAACACATTCACATTTTATGCATGTCCTATTAACCTGTTCACGACTGGTTGATTTTGCTACAACATGTATTCTCCATAGGCCCAGGCTAGAATATTATCGGGAGTTCGGTACCAGTCCTGAATGGGTTTACATATTTTAAAAGCTGTTCCTTGTGAATTAAAAGCATGACAGAGGTTTGCCTGATGTAGCAACAGCAAGTGTATGCCAGGTGGATTCCAAGTGCAGTCAACCTGTGTACAGTGACCACCTTAACCCGTTCAGGACTGATTGATTTTGCTATAGCATGCATTCTCCATAGACCCAAGCCCAAGTAATTTGGGGATCAGTCCTGAAGGGGCTAAGGAAACGGGAAGAGTGGCTACTGTATATAGACAGGTTCCACAACAGTGTTTTTCTCTGCAAGGGAACACTTTTGGTGGCCTCTATAGGCAGTTTGGCTACTATTAGATGGGTGGCGGCTAAGACAGGTTTGGCTTGACTAGAATAATGGAATAGTGTCATCAGGCAACGAATGCACATGCATTTGAATATAGCAGTTCATCAACACATCACTTTTGCGTTGAATTTCATCCATTGTCTAAAATAACCTAGCTACACTGCCGCTCTTATACATGTGGGTTTTTTTAAGCAAGCAAACGTTCATTCGTTCGTGTCTCCTCTAGATTTAAATTATGTCCCTCCATCGCTGGATGGTTGTGATCGCCATCTCGTTGACATGGGTCAGTTGCTCATCCTTTTGGTCCGCTCCGCTGTACTCCAGGATGTGGTCCATTGTTTGAGTCTGACAGTCGCAAAGGGTTATCTCCTGCATTGTCAATACCCCATCTTGCCATGTTGGCTCTAAATAGCAATTATAATCGTGAATATTCATTTATTGTTTTTGTTTTACAACAGCGATAATGAGAACGAGCCAGACGTGACGAGGTCGAGGGTGAAAGCGTCGACGAGGAAGGCTAAACTGGCCGAGTTGGTAATGTCCAGCGAGGACAGTGACGGTGAACTGTTTGTGTCTCAAACACAAAGGTGAGTTTATTCTTAAAACAAACTTATTTTGTAATCTGTGTATTCGATACATATGCCCTTAGACCAACGTAAATAAATTCACAACATTTTGTGACGAAATTATACAAATATTAGGGTAATAATCTTAGAGGCGAAGCATACTAATTTTGAAACCAAATTAAATGCAATACCATCAGTTACTCCTACACATAGTAGAGGCGCATAAAGTTAAAGGGGTAGTACAGTTTTGGTAAAGCTAAGCTTTAGTAACCAAAACCTGCACAATGACATTACAAACTAAACTAAACTCCACCATGCTCGAAAGGTATAGAAAATTACAAACGACTAAGTAAAATGCCTGTTATCATCCAAAAAGAGCCATTAAAACACAAGAGGGCGCTCTCTAAAAAAGCATTGGTTTCAACCATTTTTCATACAAAATTATGCATGTGATGTTTTGTTGAAATTATGATTAATTAGAGAGATCATCATCAACTATTTAACAACCTCTTTTGAAAATTTTTGAAAAAGTGTAAGCATTTTTTAAATTTAAAAAAAAATCATCGAATAAATCAGGGCCCCAGAATTATTCTGATCAGATATATTTATAGATATTTTAGCCGTTTCTGAACCGATTTCGTTTAAAGTTTATTCTGCCATTAAAATTGTATGCTCTTTCAAATTTTACACTCAGTTTTTCATTATCTCACAACGAAATTACCCCTTTAAGAATAATATATAACCTAGTTTGCTGATCAATAATTTCCGATTTTATTGATTTATTTTTTGTTTCTCACCAGGAAATCATCAAGGACTAAAGTTCTGAAGGTTCTCAACTTTGCGGATGATGACAGCTCATGAACATCTTCGCGTGACGCCAGTGGCCCCTGGGCATTGCATCGGAGGAGAGAACATGGGTGCCCCTGAGTTGTAAATATTTGCTGTCTTTTTTGGGGGGAGAACCGAGAATAGCTATCATGTATGTGAAATAGAATGTAGTGAATTATCAATCACAAGAGAAACTTACTATGTACACATTTATCAAAGTGGAAATTACATAAATATTTAGTGAAGCAGTCAAATGTTACAATGTTAATGAAGTGGGAAAAGCCTTTTTTGTGAATTTCATCTGTCAATGAAAATCATTACTACTCATGCTTTGCTTGTAAATTTAGAATCCTAAAGGTAATTGTCTAAATATATTATATCTTTTTAGCTGCTTATGAAATATGCTTTCTCCTACTTTATGTAACTGAGTATTGACCTTGCTTGTACATTTCATACCATCTTTTCAAGATGTGAAGGAATTATTTTTTAAATGCATGAAACGGTGTTTCCAACATTTTTCATGAAGTTAAAAAAATATACTTTTTAATGATATCTTACTCAAGTTAAAAACAATATTACTAGTTTCACATATTTTCTAATTTTCATTTAGCAAGTTATATATTAAACTGTAAATCAAATTTTCTGTGAGTTCACAGAAAACAAGTATTCAACAAATTTGTTAAAAGTTTGGTAATAACATCCACATAATCTTATTATTGAGCTTGAAATTTGTTTTGTTCTCTCTTGAAAGGAAACATTGTAAATAATTTGACTGTTGAGAATCACGTGTGCACGATTTGCAATTCACATTTCTGACAGGAGTTAACATACTTACATGTATCTCTCATAAAACATTCCTGATTTGTTTGTGTAAAAGTCCAAGTTGATACACAAATCTTTAAACAGTTCTCTAAACAGTGTTGTGTTTATCTAGGGATTAATATAGGGTGGCCTAAATAAAACAGAACGTCATACTTCTCATAAAATACGGACAGAGAGATTAGATTCACTAGATAGGGGAATCTTTAACTGCAAACAAAATGATCCCAAGATCAGCAAATTTTGTTTGCAGTTTTTGTTCTAGGTCGCATTTTATGACCCCAAGTTGTGTTTCAAATTTTACCAATTTGAACAAAACATTTGCCTGTCCTCTGCTTGTTATATTGAGCAGGGAGTGCACATTGTTAATTACCATGTGCGGCTTAGCTAAGTACGAAATATCATTGTGTGGGTTTGAACTGTACCGGATAACCATGGGCAATAATACTTGCGCTTAGAAACCCTGTGTTAAGCGCTATATAAATGCATGTTATTGTTATTATTTATTATCTTTAAGGAATGCAGATGTATTTTTCACTTCTATGAAAAGATAAAGCTTACAATGATATTGGTACATGATTGAAGTCTCAAATATCACTTTTTGACAAATCTTATGAACTTGCTATTACATGTACCGTGTATTTAATTAATTGCACAGCTTCATCTTGAAGTGAAATTTTACAGTAAAAATATAATGTCTTGTTAATGTAGTTGTTGGTACTTCTACTTTTGTATTTTCTTTTTAATTTCCATGGATGTCTAATATTTACGAGTGGATTGGTAAAAGGGGACATGAGATGCTTGAAATAAAAGAGTACTGTTTTTATCTTGCTAACCAATCAAAGTGTATGATTTTATTCTTTTCTTGTGGATGAATTTCTGTGTTATTAGTACCATTATCCGATTTGATAGGATTTTAAGTACTGTAAACCGGGTGACTTTTGCCAGTTTTTGAGGAAGATGTATTTTCATCGAGCCTTGAACAAATGTCGTATTTAAAAAAATATATTCTTATAGGGTAATGTATAAAATCAGAAATATGTTGAAGTAAGAGAGATTTAATGAAAATACATCTTTCTAAAAAAAACTGGCCAAAGTCAACTCGGATTATGGTAAATTGAATTTGAGAGAGAGAGACATATATAACATTTTTGCATGGTATTATGATATATAAAAGTTAAAGGGGATAATTGAGTATTATTGATTTAAGAGGAGGAACGAAAGAGGGACAATATATGCATACGTAAAACTGGAGCACGATTGCAATTTTATTGTAAAATATACTGGGTCTGGGGTATGTATTGAAAATGTAACGGTCATTCAGAGGAGAGAGAGAAACAAAACATGTCAATTTTTGGAAATTAATGATATTAACAACATGTAGTATATAATACACATTTTATTGACTCAGTTACTAGATCCCTATTATCCCTATTATTCTTATTATTTTGAAGGTATTAGATATACTGGGGAACGGATGGGAATGAGACTACAGTAGAAGGTTTAGTTTGATAGATAGATGGATAGACATAAAGATAGATATATAGATGCATATATATAGATAGACAGATAGATAAATACATACATATATATATACATACCGTATAGAAAGATACATACATGTATCATTATATTGATAGATATAGATAAAAGAGGGGGAGAACGGAAGAAGAAAGAGAGAGAGAAGGAGGTGGAATCCATGATATTCAAGCATTACCTTCATAATGTTCATGCTGATGGGGAAATTGCAATTTCATTAAGCCCTTCTTGTCACTGGGTAATTATCAGTCATTGTTGGGCGAGGTCGTGGACTTCAATTATTCAACATTACAGTCATGTTACGAAATAAAATGTAACAGTGTGCCTTAGTTGTTCTATTGCCACCGTTATAGATTAATCAACTTGCCAATCGACCGCTTCGGGCTGCAGCCATGTTCGCTGGCGTTAACAAGGGCAGGAACAAAACAGTGAAACATATATAGATCTATGAAGAACTCTGATTATACCGAACCCCCTTTAATAACAAAGTAGTGTTGCTGGTTCAAGCTCAAATCGACCGACCGACAAACCAAACAACCAACATTTTATACCATAATTGTCACGTTGGTCAATGTTTTAAAGAGTATACAAGAAAGTGATATTCCCATTCGATAAATGTGTATGTAAGATATTAAATTGGAACAGATATAAGCATCAAGAAAATTGATGGAGCATTCATTTTCTATGAATATATTATAGGTGATACTATCTTAGTATGTTCATGAGGCTCACAACTTGTAACGTAAATTTATAACAAACACCACATCAATTTATACAACAGGCATTTAAGAAAGACAGAGATATAGAGTGTGTGTGTGTGTGTGTGTGTGTGTGAGAGCTAAAGAGAGAGTAGAGGTGGGGGCGAGTGAGATTTTAGAGAGAGAGAGAGAGAGAGAGAGAGAAAACAAAACTTCCCAAAAGCAGAGTATCTCCCCTATGAGTAAGGAATACCAGGGAAAATAACAAACCATATAACAACTTGGTATTATTGAAAACCTGGAGGGGGGAAATGAGAAATTGACTTCAATTCTCGGAGAAAACGGACTTATTCCGCACGAAAACAGATTAAATTTATTCTTCAGCGTATAGTTCAAGTTCAGTTTATTTAACACTTCATAAAAACAACAAATTGACAAAGTAAGAACAAAAGAAAATCAAGGAATACAAGTTCTACATACAAAGTATACAAAATACGGACATGAAGTGTAAGGAGTCGGTAGAAAGGCTGTAATTGCCTTATGTAAAACCGACCCCAGTAAAGCAAAGTAACGTATACATACAAACAATACATCTAGGTAAATATACAATAATTAAAACCCCTTGTCTTGATGGGGTATATATGTAATGCACGTTATAAAATATCCATATATTCAAGTATGATACTCACACATACTCACACACACACACACACACACACAACACATTCACAAACACAAAACCTGACGTGCTGATTGTAAGAAATAAAAAATATAAATACAGCAAAATGTAAAATATCATACGAAATTCATGATTGCACAGAATATTTACTAAGCAACAATATATATGAGATGTATCGACAGTTTTTGTATTGACGTTCAATTTCACTGAACAAAAGCTTTCAATACACGCCAGCAAAGTTGTGATAATATGCCTGCCTTATATACTTGGCTGATTAAAGGGGTCTAGTAACTTTGTTGACATGTGCACAACGTGATGAATGGGTTGATCAAAATGTGTATTGATCTGATATGTCTATCTAGCTCAGCGCTTCTCAACCTTTTTTAACCCGCGGCCCACTTTGGCCCCTACAAATTTGTTCGAGGCCCACTTTGGCTCCTACAATTTTTTTCGAGGCCCACCTTACAAAAACATATTTGGAAAAAATGACAAAATTACAATAAAACAGAAGAAAATAGAAAACTGTGTGGTATCTATATGTCAGTTGCAATGCCGAAAAATTGTCTGCATACCTTCAATGGGACACTTGAGCTTGCTTGTGGGAAATAAGAAGGTCAAATCGTGGTAACATGTATTATAATATAGCTAAATTTCAGTTGTGGTCATTTAAAATAAGACACATCTTATTTTCTTTTTTAATCTATTTTTTTTTTCAATTTCCTTTTGGCCGACCTCGCGGCCCACCTGGAAGAGGTCCGCGGCCCACCAGTGGGCCGCGGACCACTGGTTGAGAAGCACTGATCTAGCTGAGTAATGTATGGAAATGTCACGTTAAATGAATATAATTATGGCCAAGTAATGAGCGAACGTGCATAGTGATATTCGCCAGCTCATTGCACTGACTTTGTATACAGTTATAACTTTCCAGTGGATAATTAAAAAATCCGAACACTTCAATCTTAAATATCATTTTAAGGAAAGTGAAATTCTAAAAAAAAACACATCCTGTTCCATGCTTCTATATTGGTAATACGAATACAACAAGGAATGTACGAACCGATCGAGTTCTAAGTAAGATTCATGGATTTGGACTATGTTACTAGATCCATTTAAAGGGCACAGTGGAACCTCGTTATAAAGATATCGGATATAACAAAACCCTCTTATAACAAGGTAATTTTGCTGGTCCCAGCTCTTTAAATTTCATTGTTGGTTTACCCTTATATAATGAGAAACCTGACATAACAAGGTAATTTTCATGGTTCCAAGGACCTCGTTATAACGACGTTCCACCACCTTCCAAAAATAATTGTCGAATATTAAAATGAAAGAAAACAGTTTTAGTAGTCCATTCTTCCAAAAAGTTCAGAAAAATAATGATAATAATAATACAAATCATCATCATACTCAACTTCTCAAGTATGTGCTCATCGGTCTGCAGAAGAAGACTATATCTATTTTCTAGGGACTATGAGCTGTTATGAAAAAGGGATAACTAGTCTGTTCTGCAGACCCATGAATGTTTGTTCGCAGTATGATTATAATATTTGAATAAACACAACATTTGAATACCTATTTCTACAATAATTTGGTGGTGGAATAGATTACTAAAAGTAACCACTTTTATATATGGAAGGATTTATTATTTTGGGTGGCCACATGTCTGGTTTTCCTTAGGTGGTCACTATTTTCAGGTTTGACAGTGCGTGTGGATTGAAAATGGTATAAAATTGCGTTGTAGCTGTATAATGATATGAACATTTATATAGCGCAGCTACGGCTTAAAGCTCATTGCGGCCGTACACCACGCCAAGTATGGAGTTGCTACCTACCTAAGACATGACCTGACAGACTTTTGTGTCCTTGAGGAATCCTCCAATAATGACATCTTCACGACCACCGTGAAAGTTGGAGATATAACAATCACAAACATATACAAACCACCAAAAACGAACTGGCCCTCTCCTGCACTTCAGACCCATGCCCACCCTGAAGTCCATGCTGGAGATTTCAACAGTCACCACTCATCCTGGGGCTATGCTAAAGATGACGAGAATGGAGAGCAACTGGATATGTGGGCATCAGCCTGCGACCGTTACATCCTTCATGATGCCAAACAACCGGGAACTTTCCACTCAAGCAGATGGAGAAGGGATTACAATCCGGATCTCTGCTTTTTGGCCGCCCACTACATGCATCTCGCAAGATACTTCCTCTCTTCCCTCATAGCCAACATCGTCCAGCTTTGATCCATATTGGTGTAGAGATACCTCTTATCCAATCAAAGCCCCAACCACGATGGAACTTTAGGAAAGCTGACTGGAAAGTCTTTACAGATGACGTGGAGGAGCAAATCACCAATCTTGAACCAGTCCCCAAAAGCTACACACATCCTTCTGCAATATCCTCAAGGACACTGCCAATAAACACATCCCTCGTGGCTTTCGTAAAGTTTACACAGCTTGCTGGCTGCCAGAATCAGAAGAGCTCCTCAAGCAGTATGAATCCACTGGTGATCCAGACATTGCAACATAACTATTGGATTCCCTTGACACAGCTAGACAAAAGCGCTGGCAAGAGACTGTAGAAGATCTCAACTTTACACACTCGAGCCGGAAGGCTTGGAACCTTTTCCGACATCTTGGAGCAGCAACCCCGGTTCAACATCAACCTCCTAAAGTAACAGCAAATGCTGTTACTTCACGCCTGCTCCTCAATTCCAAGGTACCTTCTACAAAGGCATCACGTAAAGAAGTCAAGAAGAACCTTTCCAAGCCCTACTCAACATCAGCAAAGACTTCCCCACTTGCAAGACCTTACACTAGAGAAGATGTCGACATTGTTCTCTCATCCACAAAATCAGGGAAAGCAGCGGGAATTGATGGAATCTACCCAGAATTCCTGAAGAACCTTGGACCAAAAGGCCGCGGCTGGCTGGCCTCATTCTTCACATACATCCACTCTTCCAGAGTTATCCCAAAGGCTTGGAGAGAGGCTAAAGTGATGGCGATCATTAAACCAAGGAAACCTGCGAACGACCCTGCAAGCTACCGTCCCATATCTCTTCTGTGCACATCCTACAAATTGTTCGAGCGTCTCCTTCTGGTCAGGCTTAGCCCATTGGTAGAACCTGTGCTACCAAAGGAGCAAGCAGGCTTCAGACCAAAAAGGAGCTGTTCCGACCAAGTCCTAGCCCTCACTACCTTCATCGAGGCAGGATATCAGCGCGCCCTCAAAACGGGTGTGGCACTGATTGACCTCTCATCAGCCTACGACACTGTATGGAGACATGGCCTGCTACTCAAAACCTCCCGCATCGTCCAGTGTCAGACAACCATGCGCATCCTTGCTTCCATACTCAGCAACAGAAGATTCTGAGTTTCACTTGGAGGACAAACAAGCTCGGCTAGAACCCTCAACGACGGCCTCCCTCAAGGATCTGTCTTGGCCCCGATGCTTTTCAACATCTATGTAAGTGACATGCCGGAGACCACTTCCAGGAAATTTGCATATGCAGATGACCTTGCACTAGCTACCCAATCCACCGATTTCAACGTACTTAGCACAACCCTCACCGAAGACATGAAGAAGATGGAGGACTACTTCACCTACTGGCGCCTTCGTCCCAATCCCAATAAGACTACAACCACTGCCTTCCACCTCAGTAACCGACAAGCGAAAACAGAACTGAAGGTCACCTTCTGTGGCAAAACAGTCAAGCATGAAGAGTTCCCCAAATACCTTGGAGTTACCCTGGACCGCAGCCTCACCTATCGTGAACATCTCAAGAGGGTTTCTGGAAAACTGAAGACCAGAGTCAACATTATCCGGAAGCTTGCAGGAAACAGCTGGGGTTCAGGTTCACAAACCCTCCGAACAGCCTGCATAGCACTAGTCTACTCTGTTGCAGAGTACTGCTCACCAGTGTGGACAGAGAGCTGCCATACCAAGAAGGTATATGTAATTTTGAACTCAGCTATGAGAATAATTACTGGCACCCTTAAGTCAACACCTCTTCAGTGGCTACCTGCTCTCTCCCACATCGCTCCCCCTGGAGTACGCAGACAGGAGATAATGCGCAAGGAACTACACCGCACCTCCACCAACCCAGACCTACCTATCCACGAGGACCTAGGGAACCTACCCAAAATGCGCCTTAAATCACGGACACCCTTTTGGACTTCTGCAAAGTCTCTAGAAGAGTTTGACGTAAAAGGAGAATGGCGCAAAACCTGGGCGGAGTCCGACTTCCCTAACCAAGACCTTGTACAGGACCCTACGTCAGAGCCAGCAGGCTTCAACCTCCCCAGAAAGCAATGGGTGACTCTGAACAGGATAAGAACACTGCGTGCAAGGTCAGCCCATCATCTCCATCGATGGAAAATGAAAGACAGCCCTGCATGTGACTGCGGGAATCCAGACCAGACAGTCACTGTGAAGCATGTGGTAAATGACTGCCCTCTCCGACGTTTCCCTGATAGTTTTTAGGGGATTCATCAGACAACAGATGCTGCTCTGACCTGGCTGAGAAACCTAGACTTGAATTTATAAAATGTGCATATATGTCATACGAAACAAACAAACAAACTATAAATATATACTCTACTGCGCTTAAATAATTATTAAATTATTATTACCCATGGTCATCAGGTACATTTCAAACCCACACAATGATATTGCGTACTGTCTCATCTCCCCGAGCTGCCACAAATGATGGCGCTAAGGCTAATTAACACCCGACCATGGTACCCATTTATACACCTGGGTAGAGAGCAGCAATTGTGGATTAATTGTCTTGCTGAAGGACAAACGCAGTGGGCCTACACTACAATAATTCAGGTGGGGGGGGGGGGGGGTGGCCTGTATTATTATCCCCCCCCCCCCCCCCCCACTATTTGGGGTTCAAAAATATATAATAACATTAAAATAAAGGAGCATTGCCCCCTCTCATTCATAATGTGAAAGTTGTTACTATAGTCTTCTTTAAGCCACATTTTGATAGTGCTAAACTGCCCAAATCAAAAATCTTCCGGGGGCTGCGCCTCCTGGAACCCCCATTAAGGTTATTTGACCCAGTCCCGCCCTGTACTCATTGAATAGTTTTATTTAGGACTTCTCTCTTGGCACACTTTCAGGCGATTCTGGCCCACTGTGCGTCGGCGCTTCGCCCACTAAAATTGAGCTAACTATTCAATAGTTAACTGTATTTCATATTTACATATAGACAACATCTTTATTTCTAGATATTACAAATCCCAAAGCTTCCAGGGGGTCCGCCCCCTGGATCCCCAATAAGCTTCCCAATGTGGGTATCCCTTGACTTATTCTATACAGGGTTCCATCAGGATGATTGCAATCTATGTACAGTATCTATCAGGCTAAAGTTCATCTTGGACAAAGCCCACCTCATAACATGATGCTTGCAATGTGCACTTAATAATCTTCAATTTTTAAACAGCTACATTAAAAAGCTTTTGGGGCCCCTATCCCCCCTCCCCTTAGTCATAAAAACCCGGGCACGTTGCTAGGTTGTCGTTTCGCTCCTCGCCAGAGATGGTCAAAATGACGTATCACCCCCCCCCCCCCCCCCCCCCCCCCCCAATGGCGAGAAGAAATCGACGCCTATGGTGCACGTAGTACACTTAGTGAGTACTATACTTTGGCAAGATACCCTCAGAGAAGGGTAGGGAGTATATTAGGGGCCCGCTATTTAGACCCCGCCGGGGCCCAGGGGGCAGAGCCTCCATAAGCGTTTGAATTTAGCTGATTAGAAATGTAAAGATCATTAAGTGCACATTGCAACCCCCCCTAATAGAACCTTGAATTGAATCAGTCAAGGGATACCCACATTGTTAATCTCAATGGGGTCCAGGGGAGGAGCCCCCGGAAGACGTAGTATGGTCGATATCCAGAAATAAAGATCTTCATAATTATGTAAATACGTAACCAAAACAAAAATAAATAAATAAATATTGCTATTAAATAGTTCGACAATGCTAGGGGGGGGGGGGGGTGGCAATACTTTGACAATTATATAAAAACAATAAATAATACAATCATATAAAAAAAGTGGGGAAATCCCTGAAAAATAAAGAAACACATAAGGGGTGCCCCCAATAATTTAAGTGCCCCCCAATCAGTCCACGCTACGCCACCCCTCATTATATAGAAACGCCGCCGGTATCGCAATCAACACTCTTCTTGACATGCTTGACTTTTTACCGAGAATCCGTATTTTACTGCAGTGTTTCATAATGATCGCATTAATTGCTGTACTGTTGTAACGTGTATACGAGAACAAATTTTTCTGCATGCTGGTGTACTGTCGAGGTATTGAAACCTGCATATACATCTTTTTTGTTTTAAACCTTTGACAAATCAAGAAGTTACTATACTAGTAGCTCCTACTAAGTTTTAACAACTAGATACATGGGCATGTTGAACAAATCAACGGTATATTCCTGTCTTTGCATCTTGTGAATTGTTGACTGTATTATTGTCATGAATTTACTTAGTACTCGTGCGAGCAGAAATTGTGACATATATTTTAATTAAATCTGACAGGGAAGCGTGCCTGTATTCTGCATTTTGTTGACACTCAGATATCACCGTAATCATAATCCTGAACGCCTTGATTGCCTCATTGAAACTTTGACTCTGTGACATTCGACCGCTCATGATGCACAAAGTCTACACACATTCTCGCAGTGTTCTAGTTTGGAAGACTCCACCGAGATACAAAGAAAGTTGATATAAATTCTATAAACAAAACAAGTGTCAAAAAACTGTTCACGGTATAAATTGCTGCTTAAAACGAGAAACTTTCATGGATTACACTGAATGTGATTGGCCATCTTATGCGGGTTATACGGGGTATAAACTGTCCTGCTAGACTTCGATTATCTTCAACGCATTTTGCTACACGTGTCAGGTCACCATGGTCAACTCGGCAGCTGCGGTTGGGTATTTCGTGATCTGCTTAATTCTAAGTCTCTCTGGAACGTTTGGAAATGTCCTCGCTTTCGTGGCCGTGGCAAAATCGCCCGTTCTTCGGAAGCGGAACAACTACTTTCTCATCAACATGTCCGCAACTGACGTCCTTGTCACATGCATCCTGGAACCGCTGCTTTTGGTTCACCGCTGCTTTTGGTTCAGACGTATTACGGCACTTTTAGCGATGTCTCGTGCAAGGCACTTTTTATTATGCTGACGACATCTATGGGTGTGTCACTTTGTACAATAACACTCATAACCTTTCAGCGCTACGTAAAGATCACCCAGAACCCTGACATGTATGATAAGATATTTGGCGGGAGAAAGACTATCTTTTATTTAACGAGCTTGTGGATAATTAGCATTTTCAGCTCCACGGTCCCAGAGTTCGGATTTGGACGAATTACGTTCGTGCCGCAGATGTCGACTTGTTACTTGGATCCCCATGACTTCAATTCCTGGCTGTACATGACGATCATGCTTGCGACGGCGATGCTGTACCTCGCACCAATCCCTGTGGCATACTACAGGATATACCGGAAGGTGCGTGATACGAGGCGGCGGGTCCAGCACTGGGGATATGAGAACCAAGCTGCTGCAGCTCAACCGACCCCGAATCCAGATAGTTCTCTCGGTAAAGAAGAACTGCGTCTTACAAAGATATCCATGTTGGTGACCCTTGCTGTTGCCATCACTTGGTTACCGATTACTATCAACCACTTCATTCAGCTAGCGGTCCCGTCGGCCGTCTACGCGATGCGACCCCTTCAATTGCTTCTCTTTTCCAGTTCATCCGTGAATCCGTTCCTTTACGCGTGGATGAACAAGCACTACAGGGCTGCGTATGACAGTCTCTTCGGGCTTTGCTTCAAGAAGCGTCGTCCCGCAAGGACCTCCCAAGGGAACCCAGATGGCATTGCTGCGTTGGCTTCAACTGCTGATCTTGCTGCCACTCGTAATACTCACGTGTAATTCGACCATTCATGCCTGGAAAACCAATTATTAACAAGGCTGTCTACTATAAGCCCTCTCCGGACTTTGCTTCAAGAAGCGTCGTCCCGCAAGGGCCTCCCAAGGGAACCCGGATGGCATTGCTGTAGTGGCTTCAACTACTGATCTTGCTACCACTCGTAATACTCGCGCGTAATTCGACCATTCATGCCTGGATCTATATAAAACATGGCTGCTTACTAAGCCCTCTCTGGACCTTGCTCCAAGAAGGTTCTTGCCGACAGGACTGCCCATGCATAATAACATGGGGGAAATGCTCATAACAATATTAGATTTGTCCGAACATAAAAAATGGCGTACAATTTGACTTTAAGACTGACTATTTTATTTTTTGTTTATCGGTAATTCAAATATGATTTTTTTCCTTCCAAAATGCATTTAAAAGAAAATCAAACTAAAAAGACACAATTGGGAACGCCCCCCCCCCCAATGGCGTCGATTTCTTCTCGCCATTGGGGGGGGGGGGGGATGATACGTCATTTTGACCATCTTTGGCGAGGGAGCGAAGCGACAACCCAGCAGCGTGCCCGGGTTTTAATGACTGAGGGGGGGGGGGGGGGGGGCGGATAGGGAGCCCCAAAAGCTTTTGGATTTGGCTGTTTAGACATTGGACGATTATTAAGTGCACATTACAAGCATCATGTTATGAGGAGGGCTTTGTCCAAGTATGGATGAACTTCAGCCTGATATATACATAGATTGCAAGCATCCTGATGGAACCCTGAATAGAATCAGTCAAAGGATACACACATTGGGAAGCTTATAGGGGGTCCAGGGGGCGGAGCCCCCGGAAGCTTTGGGATTTGTAATATCCAGAAATAGAGATGTTGTCTATATGTAAATAAATATACAGGTAAGTAATTGTACAGTTAGTTAGCTTTTGGATTTAGCTGTTTAGAAATTGGAAGATTATTAAGTGCAAATTGCAAGCATCATGTTATGAGGAGGGCTTTGTCCTTGGGATACCCATATTGGGAAGCTTATTGGGGGTCCAGGGGGTGGAGCCCCCGGAAGCTTTGGGATTAGTAATATCCAGAAATAAAGATGTATAATTATGTAAATAGGAAATACAGTTAAAGGGATAGTTGAGTATTGGTCAAACTTAACTTTAGTAACCAAAACCTACGGTACAAACTAATAGTTATAACTCCACCATGCTAGAAAAGTATACACAATTACAAACGCCTGTTATCATTCAAAAAGAGCCGTTACAACTCAAGAGTCAAATTAACTCTAGAGTACGCTAGCGCGAAGCGCTAGCGTTCTAGGTCCTCCCAATACGGGACTGAAACTGAATATTGTTTTTGCACGCTAATTGTGCTTAAAATTATACATATGATACGGTACTTACCACCGATTCATTCTCCAATATGTGATCCAACTATCGGTTGGATTAAAATTATGTTTTTTCCCTCCATTCCGCTAAAAATCAGTGATTTATGCGCCTCCTCGACTTCTCTCCGTGTGTTAGCGCGCGATGGCCGCCGATGCGATAGGCGCTTGCGATACACATTGTACATGCGCGGTAAACATAGGAGGACCTAGAACGCTAGCGCTTCGCGCTAGCATTCTCTAAAAGTGATGGCCGGACGTCAATCACTTTTATATTATATTTTGAAAGCAAATTTCACAACAATGAGAGCATTTGAATGGGAATTATTATTATTTCCCATGTTTTTTTAATGATCTTTCACATGGAATTGAAATCAACCAAATCAGTTACAATTAATTTTGGGGGGGGGGGGGGCACTTCGGAAAATACCAATACTCAACGCTCCCTTTAACTGTTTTATAGTTAGCTCAATTTTACCACGTAGTGGGCATAGAGAGAAGTCCTGAATAAAAATATTCAATGATTACAGAATGAGAGGGGGCAATGCTCCACCTAAAATATTGGGGGGGGGGGGAGATATATCCCCCCATCCCCCCCGTGATCGACGCCCATGCCCCCCCCCCCCCCCCCCCTACAAAAAAAATGCCCGAACGCTTTCCGCATTACGCAAAAGGCGCGTGACGTCATTGCTGGCGAAAGTTTTGATTTTTCTGTACAGATGTATGTAACTTCCGCCTGCAATTACGTTATGTGGCCACGCAACAGAAGTTGCGAGTTTTAAGAGGTGGGGCTAAGCAAGTCATGGAAGGCTTTTAGACTGGTGAAAACAGTTAATTTTCTGTTACATTATATTGTACATTATTTTATACAAACTCGGGCTAGAATATTGATCAAAAATTATAATTATAATTTGATAGTAAAGTAATGTATCGCTTTGCCGGGCCACGTAAAACGCGTTTCTACATTATTCTACATTGTTTGAATATGTATTCTTTATTTCTTGTTTTTATTATTAAAGCCTCCGTGCCTATTCAAAATACAATTTTCAATAAATATTTAAATATGGTTGTCTCCGCGCTCCCATAGTTTGGATTCGGACGAATTACATTTTTTCGCTGATTTTCAATAAGCCACGATACTAGATAACAGAAATATAATATTATCATTCAAAAATTATTTCTAGCGATATAATATCTAATAAAGATGTGAAAATGTTCCTTTTGTGAAAAGGTCATAATAGACAGCTGAGCTATATTATAGTTGAATGTGTACATAAATTAACATATTGTAATTGAGTTACAGTATTAAGTATATTATATTTAAGCATTTTTCTGCAAATAATGTTACTTTATAAATGATAAGATTATTTCATAGGGTAAAATATTAGTATGAAATCAATATTATAAAAAAGGGTATTTTTGAAAACATGAGTTATATGTTTAAATACAAACTAATCACTGGGTTTGAGATGAAAGTAAAACCTTTCAAGAAATTTTTAAAACGTTTGATTATGGTACAGATTATAAGGTGAAAATATGAATTTGAATTTGAAATTGCTCATCTTGTGTTTTCTGTATAATTGTTAATTGTATAAAAAATTATAAAAATCAAGATATCAAGTGCCTGACGTAATGTTTCATACTTTCATTTTACCCATGCATGCACCATTGAAACAAATCTAGAACTACATTTATTATACAGGTTTAGTTCATGAATATAATAAAGGGAACGTGTAATGGAAGCCATTGCCAATGGCGTAGCTATATTGGGGGGGAGGGGGGGGGGGGGGGGGGGGGAGCGTTCACGGAGGGCACGTCATGTGCCCCCCTCCAATAATTTGACAAAGACAAAACAAAGACAAAAAAACATAATGGGGCACCGATTGCATGTAATGTGCCCCGATAAGTAAACAAAGGCAGCACAAATGACAAGGGGGCACCGATTGCATGTAATGTGCCCCCAATAAGTAAACACATAAATAAAGGCAATACAAAACATAAGGGGGCACCGAGGGGACGTCATGTGCCCCAAATAATGTGAAAAAAATCCGTATTATTAAACAAAAAGAGAAATACATACAGTGTGCACCCAATAATTCGCGTGCCCCCCCCCCCCCCCCCCCCCCACCGCCCCCGACTCCGAATCCGTCAGAACACACTCCGTCACACTGGTCAGGATAACAATGCTGATATGAATAATGCATTATTAATCAGGGCAGAGAGAAATATATACATGATAGAGAGTCGTTATTATGCGTACATTCCTCTCGAGTCATTATCTTTGATGCGGAAAATAATTGCATCCCGTTATCTTTTATGAGTGACTTTGTTGACAATTCAGCGTGTTCACAAACAACAAATTTTCATCCCTTTAATCATGACTAAAGAATCATGACTAATGGCAAGCCCTTTGTGTCAAAACTAGATACACTCTGTTTTCTCAGATAAACTGAGTTTTCTGATAAACTGTGTTTATCTGGAGATTAACCGAGTTTATCTGAGAAAAACATAGTTTATCTAGTTTTTACACAAAGGGCTTGCCATAGGAATTTTTAATGAGAAGCTGATTCTATAGTCAGCTGCTGATTCTTTAGTCATGATTAAGGGCTGAAAATTTTGTGTGTGAACACCGGGAATTATTGACATGCGCAAAAAATGACGACAGGTTGATACAATTACGTGTATTTCTGACTGTGATCTGATATTTCCATTGAGTGATGTGTGAAAGTTATATGACAAATGAATGTAATGGGGCCGAGTACGTGATATGAGTTAAAATGCAAGGTGATATTTACTAACTCGTTGCAGTATCTTCGTACACAGTTTGAAAGTCTCCAAAAGAGAGAATTTCATATCCAAACTCTTCGATCATCGGTTTCCATTCTTCTATATGGTAATATGAATACTATATACGAGGTATATGATAACCTCTAGGTATAGTTCCATAGGCGTACCCGGGGGGGGGGGGGGTTCAACCCCCCCCCCCCCTTTTGACCAAAAAATTGCTGTTTTGGGGGGCTTGAACCCCCCTCCCCCCTTTCAAATTTTAGCCGGTCTCGAGACCACTTTTAAGCGGTCTCGACCATCATTAACCTGGTCTCGGCCTTGAAAATTTGCGAAGAATCCCTGTCTCGGGCTCGAAAATGTTGAAATGTCTTGGTCTCGGCTTCGAAAATTGTCCACGAACACCTCCCCACCCCCACTGAGAGGGGTTCTCAACCAATGATCTTGGTCTAGGCCTCGACATTTTGTTGACGGACCGGTATACTTGGTCTCGGCTTTGACAATTTGTTGAAAGTACTTGGTCTCGATCGGCTTCGAAAATTGTACAAAATAACCCCGCCCCTTGAAAAAATCCTGGGTACGCCACTGTATAGTTCTATTATGTTCTTAGTAAGTTTTGTGGATGTTGACGTTACTAGATCCCTTTAAGCGGTTTCATTGGTTAATTATCAGTGGAATGTTTCCATTAAAATATTGATGAGAAACGCATGCTTCAAATGTCATTTAATTCTAATCAGCACTCTTCATAAAACACGCAACATAATACACATACCAAGACTGTCCATTGAAGTACTTTGCAGTACTTTAATTCTCTCGCAACACGTCCAGTTTGATCCTAGTCCAAGAGTGTCCTCGTTTTGTTACCATGGTTACTCCGATTATTTACATAACATCATATTTAAAGTTCGATATACCCCGTGTTCACACACAACAAATTTCATCCCTTAATCATCTCTATAGAATCATCACTAGCGATACGTCGTTTCGTTAGTAAGCGTTCAGACACACGAATTTTTAATGGGAAGCTGATTCTATAGTCAGCTGCTGATTCTTTAGTCACGATTAAGGGCTGAAAATTTTGTGTGTGAACACGGGGATTGAAACACGGCACTTATACTGATGGACAATAATGGAAATGTGGACATTAACGGGCTTACAACCGACATTTTTTTTGTCAGGGTGGCTAAGAACTTTTGCCCGTAATAATGATGTTGCGTATAAATGTATAAATTCCCTCCGGATCACACCATTTCGCCCCCAAGTGAGGTGATTTATGTCCGAAATTAAATAATTTGCCACAAATCACATAATGTTTGGCATAATAAAGGTGGTACTTTCAAAAGAGGTGATTTTAACAGAATTATAGGAGCACATTTTACCAAACTTATAGAGTGTTCAAAACTCTCCGAGTCGGGATTCTGCAGTCAACTATCCCACCCCCACCCGCCTTACACGCATATATGCATAGGTACATTATATTATATTATGACATAGTCGACAACGATTATATTTGATGTAGAATAATTAGATGCAACATAACATGCTTATGAATCTGATGATATAATATATACAAGCTTAGGTTCTGAATAAAAAGTCCATGTCTTATAATACCGAAGTCAAACAGAGATAACACAATGTAGTAACTCGAACTGAATATACAGTACATACTTACAAAAAGAAGTTATTTTGCACTTTAATTTTGTGTATGAGTATAGCAACAAATGTAGAGGTATAGTTTGATCATTCATTGATACAATTAGAACTGTTGATTATGCATGTTATAACAAATGAATCCCATAATCATAAATGATGAATTAAAACTATCAATTGTAAATTACATTGCTATATACACTCATTATTTAATTGCTATGACACATTGGTGGTTACAATGCAGAACATCCGTCCAACTCAATTATGTATTATTATAAGAATTTACATGAAAGTGTACAAGGAAAATACGATTTCCTCTATCATCTGATGCTTTAGGTTTTTAAAATGTAAAACACGGAATGATGTGGTTATAATAGCGTCATCATCGATGAAATAATTGATGATGTACATGTAAAACATTCATGCTATTAGCAATTAGAATGTCCGTTCTCAATCATGTCAATAGAAACTGCAATGCTAAGTATTTAAATGCAGGTGTGGAACTATATTCATTTAAAGAGACTTAGTAACATTGTCAAAATCCTCAAAATCCAATTGGAATTATAGCGATTCCCTCATACCTTGTTGCATTCGTATTAACCATAAAAGCATGGGACAGGTTTCGGTTTTTCAAATTTCCCTTTCGTTAAAAGGATATTTACAATTGAAGTGTTCAGATGTTAAATTATCCACTGGACCACGAAAACTGTGTACAAAGTGAGGGCAATGAGTGAGTAAATATCACTTTGCATGTTTGTTCATTACTCGGCCATATACCGTCCATTTAACTTGAAATGTTCACACAATACCCTGTGGTCATATCAGATAACAATAATATACATTGTATCAACCACTCATAACTGTTTGCACATATCAACAAAATTACTAGATCCCTTTAAAGGGTAAGGATGATTAAAATTGTATCATTATAATAGTAAGCAAATAATTACCGTTGCTGAAGGTGATGGGACAAACTATCACTTCCGAGGCGATCTGGATGTAGCTATCTTTCCGAAGCGAAGCTGAGGAAAGATAGCGTATACATTCAGATCGCCGAGGAAGTGATAGTTTGCCATCGCCTGAAACCAAAAGGTGATTAGTTGCTTTATATTCCACATCGGAAACATTTCACTGGTAGGGTCTACGAGAAAGACAATCTAACTGTTTCCCGCCATTTTATAGAGTAACAAGTCATCAATTAACAGCTAGCAAACGGTGTACGATACGTACAGTGCATGGAGTACTTACGTACGTACGTGTACGCAACGTACGCCTGCTGCGTTGAAGATAGTACACAGTGCAACGCACTTTCACCGAAGATAGTACACAGTGCACCCAAGATAGTACACAGTGTAACGAACTTTTCTTCTCTCATCAATGATGGGAAACAATGTTTCATCACGTGATTAACTTTTGACCAATCGTAGAGCAAGATTCTTAGTATGTGGAATATAATAACATTTAGCCACGCACACTCAGCGAATAGGCGTGCAGCTGTATGATTATGACAATATTTTTAGTGTGTATGACCAAACGCTTATAATTATAATCAACAAATTACCCACGGTATACTTTGTAGATGATTGATTAGTATCGGGGAAAAAGACCGAGGTCTCGATAATGTTTCATAAATTGCAATTATAATATACTCACAAATACTTTGTAAAGCTTATGTCACGACCAGTGGTGCATAAAGTAATAGGAGGGGGGGGGGGCACGTGCCCCCAATTATTAGACAAAAAAACCAATAAATCCATTAGCCATGGGGAAAATCCGGGGAAATTAAGAAATATATACGATGTGCTCCCGTAATTCGCCCGCCCCCCCCCCCCCCCCCCCCCCCCATTCACTCCAACCTCGCTATGTCACTGTTCATGATATAATAAAATATAGATAGGTATTTTGTGGAAGAGTGTTCATGTACAACGCAACAAATTACATAAGGTAGTTTGACCATTGTACGAGGAGCGTTCAAAAAGTTCATAGCCCGACCTTGAAGGACTCAAGGTTCAATAGATGTTTATTTGTCCACATAATCCTCATCTAATCTACAGCTATGCAATTTTCGGCATTCTTCATGAGGGCCTCCAGGACCTCCTTGAAGAAGAATATTGGCATTTGTGGCCTCGCCATCCGCAGGGGAGCCAAAAGTCGCAAGATGTCGAACCTCAGAAATCACGATTGATTTGAAATTGCATGAAAAAGTGAAAAAAAATATTATTGCCTCATGCATTTCCCTGATATCTGTTTACCGGTACGCAAAATATCCAGTAAAAATATCCAGTGGAAAGGTAAAATTAAGCAGAGTTTTGAAGCATGTTTTTTGCAGGTTTGAACAGTTTTGCGTTCCAAAATTATTTGCCACTACCCAGCTAGCCACCTGACGTTGGGCCGATGTCGGAATTTGGTTGCCGGATGTCGGCATATCGCCGTTGGCTCGAGGTTAAAATGTCCGCCAGCCCAACATCGTCACGACGTCATTTTTGTGATATATTGGCATAAGGTCATTTTCCGACAATGGGCCCCAACATCATGTCATGAGATGATGTAGGCCATTGTCGGAAAATTACGTATGCCAATATATCACAAAAATGACGTCGTGACGATGTTGGGCTGGCGGACATTTTAACCTCGAGCCAACGGCGATATGCCGACCATCCGGCAACCAAATTCCGACATCGGCCCAACGTCAGGTGGCTAGCTGGGGTAAAAGCGATCGATATTAAGCTCCGCCTCTTAACAACCCCTTTGTGCTAAGTTGGAATCTCGGTAGCTGTCAAAGCGGCCAGCGCACATCGAGATTCTTTAATCCCTATTGACTGCGCCGCCGGTTGCACGGAGATTAGTAATCCAAATGGCCTCCATTGTATAGTGGCCCTATTGAGTTTGACAAAGTATGTTTATGACAATACGACCAAGTCCTATCCAATTAACTGCACCCCCCCCCCCCCCCCCCTCCAACCTCATACACTATGTACACCACTGGTTGAGTGTGAGTATTATATAGATTAAAGAAATGGGCCCTGTAACATAACATTCATTAATCGTATGTAGAATTAATTTGTAGTACTAAATATTTAAGTAGTTCATAATAATTTTATAATAAGGGCATACCCCCCCCCCCCCCACACCACCAAAACAAAACAGAAAACGCTATTTAGAGCTTGTTTTAAGTTGGCTAAAGCACAATCCCACTCTTTTATATACCCTCATTTTGAAGTTGACCGAGGCTCGCCCTCCGTTACTTAGACACCTGTTTCAAAATTTCTAAGGGACATCCCCGGTATCCCCGCCAAAAGAACGAAAACAAACCCTGTACCAACGGATCCCCCCCCCCCCCCCTCCCCTTTTGTTACCTGAAAGTGCTCCGCTATTGTATCATGTGCTCGATGTGTACAGTTTATCGTTCCAAACCCACTTAAATTGTAATTAAATCTGTTCATATCTCTACAATGCATGGATAATATTCAACAGTTTCTGGAGGGAAGGTGTATATCATACATATTTACTGATATGCAAGTTTTCAAGAAAATTGAATAAAGGTTGCTACGACATTCTATTCATGCAATCGGTTCATGTATGGCCTGCTTAAAACGCTAATTTCACTTTCGAAATGGATGTAAAGTTTCTTGAGCTATTTTCTCGGCATCTTATTTCCAGACCGTTCAATATTTGCCTTAGAAAAGCGTCAATAACTCCGCGTTGCAGAATCATTATGAGACAAACTTTATATCATATTAAAGCTTAGATATTGCTGAATCGAACTAAATACAAATCCAGAAAATCAACTTTGTCGACTTTCGGTTCTTCTACGTAGGACGGGTCACATTTTTTGGTCTCATTATCCTCCTGAAAATCACAACCTTGGGTGTGTTTCGTCATCCGTGGGAAGAGATTCTATCGATGCCAGGTTCTGGGAATAGGGAGGAAGCAGCAACAACCCCAACCCGCAGACAGTTGCTTTTGCAGGGTCACCCTGCTCTTGTGAGCAGGCACATTGCCCTGGAGCAGCACATGCCTCTCATCAACTTGCATTGCTTCAATTTCCAAGTGATTTTTTAGTGAACATTGCAACATGGACGGCCAGTCTAGAACAAAGACAGAAAACAACTGACCTGGCTTTGCATCACTGACCATGTGAAGGATGTATCATTGCATACACAACATTATAGGTAACCCAACTTCCTGCTCCTTCATTAAAGGGATCTAGTAACTTTGTTGACTTGTGCAAAAAGTGATGAATGGTTGATGCAATGTATATTGTTGTTATCTTATATGTCCACATGGTATTGTGTGAAAATTTCAAGTCAAATGGACATTGCATGGCCAAGTAATGAGCGAAAATGCAAAGTGATATTCGGGTGATATTCACTAACTCACTGCACTCACTTTGTACACGATAAGAAAAACTCTCCCGGAGTTTTTCTTATCTGAATACTTCGATCGTACATATCTTTGTAACGAAAGGGAAATTTGAAAAACCGAAACCTGTCCCATGATTTTATTGTTAATACGAATACAACAAGGTATGAGGGAACCGCTAGAATTAAAATTTTATTTTGAGAATTTGGACAATGTTACTAAGTCCCTTTAAGGTTGGGCTATGAACTTATTGAACACCCCTCGTACTGTGTAAGGTTATCATAGTCATACAACATAATGCATTTTGATATGATAGTCTACTTCACTCATTTCACATATTTGTCTGTATATTTCAGTAGCTTCTATCGAAAATGTGTATGTTAATATGTCAAAGTGTCAAAAAAAGGAGATATTGCGTTTCAGCATTTGAGCAAGATCACTCGTCAACAAAAAGTGGTAATGATTAAATTGGTGATTTTGTTGACGAAACCCATTATATCGTTGTCTGTTATAGTGTGCGTGATTTTGCCACTAGATGGCAGTAGACCTTTTGTTTAAATTGTCCTTATTGACTGTAACTGGCAATTTTAATATTGCAACTATGTACGGTATAAATGTTGAATATTGAAGTACATGTATTTATAAGCCCTGCAATATTGCGTGTTCAAGTTTCAACGGTTATTTTCATGTGCCTAGATGTTCTTTTCATGAAGCATAATGGTATGTGGGTGTATTGGTTCGGGCCTTCGTATTTTGATTCGAGGGTCGTGGGTTCGAATCCCAACCACGGCACATGTACAGATTGTCATTCAGCAAGACACTTTATCCACATTTGCTGCTCTCAACCTACATTATGTGTAGTAAATGTGTACTTAAATAGCAGGATTTTGTTCCTTGAAATGCTTGGGCGCCTTATTAGGGCAGCTCGGCTAAAGGCAAGGTCAGACCAAGGAGGTACTATCTCCTTGGTCAGACTGCTCCGATTGTCTTGAGTATGCGGTAATTGCAAAGAATAATCATAAATGATTGAAAAGGAAGAATACTAGCGCAGCTTAATAAGCAATGTTACTCCCTTAGCTCCTCCAATTGAAAAAAGGCACGGGTCGAAAAACTGTCTCCGCCAGGACTCGAACCCGGGTCTCCGGATCGGAACGCCGACGCGTTCACCACTAGGCCACGGAGACCGCGTGAATATCCAAATTCAAGTAATTGGCGAGCCAATTTCTCGGCCCTTTGTACTCAATTGATTCATGGGGGGGGGGGGGGGGGGGGGTTACATGTATATATATTTTTTTATTAGTTTTATTTATCCAAGTTAGCCTCTTCATTGCTTTAGCAGTGTTCTCGCATTGGGGCCTGCATCTAATATTATTTGTAACTCGGCCACTGGATACACACCCACTATCAATCTAACACTTATTGCGGTATATGGTATTTTACTCAATTTAACCAAGATCGAGTCTTAATTTTGTTCCAAATGAGAATATCGACCTCAGTGGTGAGCGCATGCACGATCGCCACCTTCCGTCCTCAAAGAGAAAAGAACTCGAGATTTCTTCATGGTCTTCCGAGCAGTCGCGAAACCTGTCGATGCTGGTCGGTGAGGGGGGGGGGGGGGGGGGGGGGGGGGGCATTAGTATCTTGTCCACTGAGAGATCGTTGTGGCAGTGGCGTAGCTAAGGCATGCCCGTGCCGTGGCGGAGAAGGGGGGGGGGGGGTAGGAGTCTTGTGGATAGAAAGCGCTGGGCCATTATTATAGCTGTAGTAGTAGTATCACTATTAATATTATTTGTATTGTTTTTATTATTACTCATTGTAGTAGTAGTAGTAGTTCCGACTTTGTTCAAATGTTGTTCTTGGAGACCACTGTGTAGAGTGCAATATAATACCTGTACCGTCCTGTTTAAAAAAGTTCAACAAGTATGTTATAGTGGTAGTGGTAGCACTTAGTGGGTGGAGTTGTGGTAATAGCCCGGGTTGAGGTAGTGGCGGCAGCTGTGTGGGTGGTGGTGGTGGTGGTGGTGGTGTGGTGGCGGTAATAGTGTAGTAGTGTAGTGTAATAGTAGTAGTAGTAGTATAGTAGTAGTAGTAGTACAGCACTAGTAGTAGTAGTAGTGTAGTGTAGTAGTAGTAGTAGTAGTAGTAGTAGTAGTAGTAGTAGTAGTAGTAGTAGTAGTAGTAGTAGTAGTAGTAGTAGTAGTAGTAGTAGTAGTAGTAGTAGTAGTAGTAGTAGTAGTAGTAGTAGTAGTAGTAGTAGTAGTAGTACTAGTAGTACTAGTAGTAGTATAGTAGTAGTAGTAGTAGTACTAGTAGTAGTATAGTAGTAGTAGTAGTAGTAGTAGTAGTAGTAGTAGTAGTAGTAGTAGTAGTAGTAGTAGTAGTAGTAGTAGTAGTAGTAGTAGTAGTAGTAGTAGTAGTAGTAGTAGTAGTAGTAGTAGTAGTAGTAGTAGTAGTAGTAGTAGTAGTAGTAGTAGTAGTAGTAGTAGTAGTAGTAGTAACATCATCATCATTATCATCGTCGTCAACGTCATCATCATCATCATCATCATCATCATCATCATCATCATCATCATCATCATCATCATCATCATCATCATCATCATCATCATCATCATCATCATCATCATCATCATCATCATCATCATCATCGTTGGAATTATGTGACTGTGTATTCTTTTGGGCCCAAACTAGATAAGGTGAAGTTAGAGGTACTGTAGTACTGATGGGGCGGCATGCATGATTTCCTGTAGGGTTAATTACAATAATATTGCCTTAATTTACCCCCCTCCCCCTTCCACCTCTGAGCTACATCATTGTCGTTTTCATCTTCCCTTAAGAATGGGCAGTAGTTGGGGACATAAGCTACAGAAGCAAAATAACTCAAACGCATGATGCATATGTTTACCGCGAGCTCCTCATGGGCTAGTCCCACTATAGCGAATCTCCCTCCGTTTCCTATCCGTTTGACATCCGGAAGGTATTAGCAGAATATTGGAAGGGAACACAATGATGCGGACCAAGTTCGGAATGGACTAGTATATAGGATACTTTTAATTCGGCTCCGTTTCGCGTGAAACGAAACGTCATGGAATTTCAACATTTGCTAGATCTTACTGACCGTTTCGCTGCAGCCATTTTGGTCGGATAGCAAACGGAAGGAGAAACGATGCAGTGGGATTAGACTATATTACGGCATGGTGATTACAGGTTGCCAGGGCTTATGGTGTGGCGGAAATCCCTCAAAATCCCGCGTTCATCTACATCTTCAGAAATCAACGTCTTCTAGGCCATTCTAGGTTCTCGATTTACGAGGCGATAATCCCCAAGTGCGTGGTTTAGCGTGAAACGAGACTCCAGTGAACTAGTTCAGATTGGTGTAATTCTAGCTGTTATGTATCTCGTAGCAGCCTGTGGCTATTCTTAAGCGATTCTGTAAGATTAAGTGCGTTCATGGTAAAGGGATACAGTTCCGTTACCATGGTTACATGACATTCATATTATTTATTTGATTCTAATTTACGGCGGAAATGTTTTAACAAGCAAAGTTTATGACGTTGATGAATACGCTTGTATAATTACCTCTCTTTTTCACTCATAGACGATTTGAAATTTTTAGTCGTAAATGACCCGAATTCTCATCAGTGGCACAACTTGACTCCAGGCTATAAAGAGACATACATTACCAGTAACTGCTTAAACCATGCCGCGCAGGTGATTTTGACTAACCTGTTGTCATCATTATCAAAGCTTTTCCCTCTGCAAATGCATCCAGACGAATTGTCTTTTGATATTTCAGTCATAGCATATCCGGTCACTAGTAATATTGCGTCCGGGATCATGCAGGACAGTGTGTTATACTGGCGACCGATTACCCCATGGCTGGAAGGTCAACCGACCCTTTATACTGATGGCTAAGCAGAAATAGATGGATTAATTTGACAATTTAAATATCTCCAGTGGCACATGTCAACCACCAATGGGCTAGTGAGTTCCACAGTCCATTGAAAGGGTTTACTCCGGTCCCTGGTAATTTCGGTCATGTTAGGTTCATTCATTCATTCATTTCATTCATTTCATTTAATTTCATTTTCAACAAAAGTATAATTTACAGAATGATACACTGACAAAAAATATTCTTACAGAAGTCATGAAATACATAATATACACAATACAAGTCAGTAATAAATAATAATTGTTGAAAATGGAGGGCGCTGCTAAAAAGCAAAGCTTGCAGCGCCCTCAAGAGTTACTCTTGTGCCACTGATGTTAATTGTAATATGAATACATGTTTGTTGATTTGCTTTCCGTAGAAATTACAGCATACATTACATTTACCTTCTCAACAATTTCATTAACTGTTATGATTGTTTAATTTTAAATCATATCTGAGTGAAAAAATGCTTTTTATAATTCTGCTAAGAATTACTATTTCCTATCGACTGTAGGTAAATTGTAAATAGAAATACGTATAAATTAAGGAGAAAAAAAAACATGTTCTCTGCATGTCGCAAAAACAGCTTTTGGCATACATTTCTTTCTTTCTTTCTCGCTTTCCTTTGTTTGTTTGTTTTTTTTGTTTGGGGGGGGGGGGTAAAAGTCCATTAAACAATAAAGATATAATATGTCTCTTTAAAGCTTTGCCACGTACAGATCGTAAAGAATGTGTTTGTTTAGGTGAAGGTAAATTTGTTGTTTTTATACTCTCATCACGTTTTGCACATCCTAGAGCCCTGAAGACAAGCCTGCTGATGACAAGGAGAATGGCAACCAAATAAGGAGCGCAGATTGATTGCAATGAAGCGCTGGATGTGTATAGTGTTTACCTGTACATAGTTTAAGGGAACTCGTAGCTATTTTGACATTATGCAAAAACTGACACAAGGTATCACAATGGGTGATTTCAAGTATGGTGTTTGGGGTTGGTGTTAGTGCTTATTAAACACTAACACCGGCCTTAGGCACCATATTTGAGATGACTTCGTGTTAGGATGGTATACAGTGAAATTGGGGGATTTCAAATATGGCGCCTAAGGCCGGTGTTAGTGTTTAATAAGCACTAACACCAACCCCTAACACCATACTTGAAATCACATTTCAGCGATCGTATTTGTCCACTGAGAAATGTGTGAACTAGTCAGAAATAACCGACCCTACATTGGGTTTATTTTTACATTGGACTTGTTCATTTATATACTTAACCCCATTTCGTTTGGAGTCGTACAACCGCTATGCAACCTTTCGTGGTATATATAGAGACCGATTTGTCGGTCTATGTGTGAATATTCCTCGTTAAATGAATGTCGTATGACCGAGTAACGAGCGAACATAGATAGTGGTATTTGTCTAAATAATTGCCATAAGTTTGTACAAAGCTGAGATGATTCCCATAATTGTTTTTTTTTTTTTTTTTTAATACATACATATGTCAATAACAATGAACAATTTAGGAAGCAACTGACAATTGGTAGTTTTCTTGTAAATGAGGATTTTTATGATGATATTTGTGCAGAAACTTCCTTTTGACCTATTCATTTCTCATAAATGGATTGTCAGGTGACTTTAATTTGTTCACCATTGTGTGGAGCATATCTCAATTACCCCAAAACAAGTAAAAAGACTATCCATAAAATTGTCAGTTGCTTCCTTTTTTGAGATAAGGGCAGTATACATGTATAGGGTGTTTCATCATGTTCATTAAAACACTAAAATCGAAGTTATAGGATCGATTATTATTGATTAAAAAGATGCTAAAATCGATTTGAGTGTTTAGTGACACACCCCCATGCAGGCATATATAGACAAACCACTAGAGATGCAAGTGAGTTTGGCCGATTCAGACAAGTTTCCAGATTCCCTTTTAAAGGGATAGTTGAGTTTTGGTATAGAGGGCGCTACACAAACATTTTTTGTGAGATAATGAAAAACTGAGTGTCAAATTTGAAAGTGCATACAATTTTAATCACAGAATAAACTTTATTTGATCAAAATCGTTCAGAAATGGCTGTAATATCCATAAACATAACCATTTGTAATAACAATAATTCGATAATTTTGTTTTTAATGCTTCCTCTTTTCAAAAATTGACAAAAGAGGTTTTTAAATAGTTGTTGATTATCTCTCTATCTAATCACTATTTCAACAAAACATATATCATTTAAAATGGTTGAAACCAATGAGTTTTTAGAGAGCGCCTGCTTGAGTTTTAACGGCTCTTTTTGAATGAAAACAGGCTTTTTACTTAGTAATTTGTAATTTTTAAAATTCCTTTCGAGGATGGTGGAGTTATAACTATTAGTTTGTAATGTATTGGCGCAGGTTTTGGTTACTAAAACTCAGTTAGACCAAAACT
>JBAMJV010002380.1:0-5000 GCA_037951105.1 Echinarachnius parma | reverse complement strand
AAATAGAATAAAAATGTGTAATACTATAATTTTTATGGTAAAATATATTTTATTTGTATTTAGAAAAGAGGGTGTACTACCAACCATTGATAAAATACAGAAACTCTTATTAGATTATAAGGATCAAGAAGAGAAAATAGCAATTAAAATGGGGAAATTAGGGCTACACTTACAAAAATGGGAAACAGTTAAATTATAATAAGATTTAATTTGTAAGGCAGTTTAAAATAAAACGATATTTCTCCCGTGAGCCTGTCATATTTAAAAGTATTGATAATTATGTATTTTGTAAAAAATCATTTCTAAAGGAATCTGAGCAGATTACCGACCAGGTGTGAGCGAGTGAGTGTGCAGGGGGTGGGGGGGGGGGGGGGGGGGTAGGGGGTAGAGGGGGTTTGTTTGTTTGTTTTTGTTTTTTTCTTTTCTTTTTATCATAGCTTAAAAACCTCCAATTATCATTATTCGTCTGTAGTTTATAATTATGTGATGTAAGATTTGTAATTGTGTATGTATGCAAGGTAATTATTTATACTTTCTTTCATTATAATTGTAATTTGTTGTATTCTCTGTTTAAGATGTTCACATTGGACATATTTTGTTTATGTATATTCAATTGTAAATGTATTAATTTGGAGGAATAAAAATCACTTAAAAAAAAAAAAAAAAAAAAGTGTGTGTGTGTGTGTGTGTGTGTGTGTGTGTGTGTGTGTGTGTGTGTGTGTGTGTTCGTGTGCGTGTGTGTGTGTGTGTGTGTGTGTGTGTGTGTGTGTGTGTGTGTGTGTGTGTGTGTGTGTGTGTGTGTGTATGTGTGTGACAATATCTTTTAATCATGGCCATATAATCTAACACTATTTCTAGAATTTCTATGATATGTAATGACAAGGAATTAAATGAAGAAATACAAAAAATATTGTTTAAAAAAGGTGTACTTATGTGTGCGTATGTTTGATTGGGTGTGCATAGATGGCCTGTTTCTGTCGAAACATTTTTTAGGGGGGTGCTCGGTGATGATTATTTCCACAACATTTAGATCCTCATGAAGCGAGTAACGCAACATGAACTCGGTTGATCGGTGACACATTAGGTTGCAGAGGGAAGTGACAAGCGCAATCCTTTTTCAAGGTCACGCAATGATGGTATTACCAAGGTATATTGCCTGCGGCTAAGCTGGGACGAGGAACTATTAGGTGGGGGTTGGAGGGGGGGGGGGGGGGGGTACCCACCTCTCTAGTTCTTCTTCCGTGAACTCTTGTTCTCATCTCACCACATCCCCCATCCCCAGATACACGCGTATACGGTAGGGGGGAAAAGTATGAATAATTGATTTAATTGATTGAATGGTTAATCAAATTGACGTTGTGAATGACTGCCCCTCCAAGGACAAATAATAATTGTGTACATATTTTCTGCTCCCTCCCGAAGGGCCTGTATACTGTTTCTGGCAGCGCCACCGAATAAGTGCGTTTCTCCGCTTTCCCGTGCCCCTAAAACAAGAGGAGAATATGTGCTTGCGGATATTGCGTTTGCGATATAATATTGACCCGTTCGCGATTCATCAACGCTGGAAAATGTTGAACTACATAATTATGCAAACTTGGAGTGGACAAGATACGCAGGGCATTATCATGATTGTATACAGTGCGATTCTGGAAAGAATGCGTGATTGTGCTAGGTTGTCTTTAATTCCAAAAGGCGCTAAATCCACTTTTTCAATTACGGAGAAAATCAAGTTTCTTTGTCCAACTTTGTACACGAAGCCTATGGGAATATGAAAATTGAACGTTCTAGATTTGGATTTTGATCGTGTATTTCGTCCTGAAATTTAGATTTGTAGATAGCTACATAGCTTTATGGAAAGTGGATTTAGCGCCTTTTGGAACTAAGCTCTTTATTTATTGTTATACCCATACTGTTTTTTTTTTCAGAAGTGTCACCTTTTCACTCAGCTGATGGAAATAAGTCTACGTTGCAGAAAGACTTGCAATCGATCGTAAAAATGCAATTAATTGCAAGTCAGGTCATGTGACTAAATGCGTATCTTATTGGTTCAAATGTGTGACTTACAATAATGATTGCGACTTTACAATCGATTGCAAGTCTTTCTTCAACGGGGCCGGGGGGCCCTGACCTAGTTTTCGTGTTTCAGTAACGGTTTATCTTCCCCTGCATCCCCTACATCATATCTTACCCGGATGTCCAGGTTAAAATGGTTTCATCGAATATGTAATAATACGATATCTGCTTACTTATACGCCTTTTCATTGTATATTAACATTCTACATGACTCGTGCGCCCGAACATTGCCGAATAAGTGGGAGAAAATGATTTAAATGAACATGGTTGGTCAATCGTACTCCTTTAATGTTACCCCGCTGAGCATGTTAACTTCACCATACTTATACTTGTCTACTGTATAGGCTTTTTATCACCAGAAAACGGCTAGCTAGTGATACACAGTACCGCGCCTATATTATACAATCTTGAGGCAGCCGCTCGTGCGATAGATTTCTCTCACCAGTCGCTTAAATGTGACATTCATAAAGGAGACCTTGACAAAAGGCTAGAAAGTGTAGAAAGGTTGTGTGGACGTAACATCAACTGGTAATCAAGCGAAAAGGGTGAGACTTACCCGATGACAAGATACCGAGTTTCTCCTAAACGAAATTACTTCACACTGCTGACATCCTTTTAGGTTAACCCCTCGCGTACAGTATCATAGGCACACTTTACATGTCAATGGGGATTTGTGGCCGACATCCTTAAAAGGAACCCCCGGATAAAGATTATGATAATTTTCTTCCGGTCACAAGCGATAAATGGAATTAATCCAATAGAGAGATAGGCTATATATACTGCGATCTGAACAATAGCTTGGGGGTGGGGGGGGGGGGGGGGTAGAAGTACATTCTGGAGGAAAACCGCTCCAAACACTTTTCTTTTGTTACAATTTTTAAAAAGTGGAATAAATTATGTTGCCGTGTAAAACCAGCCCTTTCTAATGACATGACGGGAGCAACCCATTGAGGGCCACGTCATATTACCTATACTTGTTTTTTCTTCTCACGAGGGGGGGGGGGGGGGGGGGGGACAACACGAGGACAAGAATCCCCACACGTGGGCAAGTACCCCATTTCATATACGCCTCCGTTATAGCCCGGTCACATATCAACGGATTGCGTAAACGGACGTCAAACGGAGAGCTAAATTTTCCATCCGTTCGTCTCCGTTCGTATGCGTTTCTTGTCCGTTCCTTGTCCGGTGATGTACGTTGTTCTATGTTTTGTACATAAAGCAATGGAGACGACTTTCATCACCGGATAATTTCATTTCGCAAATTTTCTATTCGTTGGGCATTCGTTTCCGCTATCCGTTGATATCTGACCGGGCCATAGAATGTGACTCTCTGTGACGTAGCTACGGGGAAGGGGCACACGGGGGCACGCGCACAAACAGTACAAAACATTAGTCAAAATGTTGGAATGAATGCAGATAGTATAAGGTGTGTTTTCAGTTTGTACATGTCAAAGTGTGAACATGTCAACAAAGACAAAGTTACTAGACCCCTTTAAAGTAATGAATGGTAACACATCTAGAAGGTTATAACTTCACTCTCCTGCTTCTCAGTTCAGTTCAGTTCAGTTTATTTTCTCAATATAAAAGCAACAATATAAAATACATACAAATTGATAACAATATAAAAGTAAATTTTATTTAAAGTTTAAAAATGCAGATTGCATGTACAAGTTAAAATTAATTATTTTTTGAGGGGTAACAAACCAAAAAGGTATCAAGACCTTATCGTGTGGTCGACCCATAGATTTAAAACAAAACATTGTACATAAAAATAAAATTTATATAAATATAATGAAAGTCATAGTTCAATTTCAAAATTCAAACATAATTATCCAAAAACAGTACAATATAACGAAACACCTAACAAACAGACAAAGGAAAACAACAACAATTATTACAAAAAACTACTTACTACTAGGTCTAAGGGTTGGCATTTAGTTACTCGCAAGTGTACGTATTGATTAGATATTGTTTATATTTCATTTTAAAAACATTTACTGATTTTGATTCACGAATGTCATCCGGTAGAGAATTCCCAACCCCGATATTTTCATGACCAGAGAAATACAATCTTCAATTTTTTAACGAAAATCTTCCTACACACCCCTAATAGCAAATAATAAAATACCATGGATGCACGTGAGCATTTTCGGAAGCGAAATTGGGTGGCTCAATAAAATGGTGAGAAGAAACATAATTTCGTGTGTTCCAGATTTTGCTTGAACACGTATCGTGTGGGCGGATGAAAAAAAAACAGAAACACTCTTCTGGGAGTAGGAGTGAAAAAAACGTTTGTAATAAAGAGAAGTATATCCCAAAATAATAGGTCTATCGAAAACCAGCCTATTGCAATATAACTAATGTAAAGGAACGAGAAACGCATTCGGTAATGTATTGATATGCGCTGTAAACGTCTGATAACATGCAACTACGGATAAAATCGAAAATCAGAAGCAGTCCATGATAATAAAATTTTCATCCGCGAGCAATATTATGTCAATATTGATTTGAAGTGACCCAATAACTTCATTATATTCGGGGTTTTTTTCAAAAGTGATATTTGAGACTTCATTCATATACCAATATCATGTTACAATTCTTCTGAATGATGTGTGATAGTTTCATAGAAAAGGATCACCGTACCAAGTGAAAGGTGAATAATTATGCAAGATTTTATCATACTGCCCATTGATTTTGGCTACAATCGAAAAGGGTCGTGGAATTCTTTTTTATTCCATCATAAATATCTCCTTAATAAGAGGGACATTTGAAAAATCGTGATAAAGGTACTTATAATCTTCCCTCAATAACATTTGAAATCCCTCGATCGGAGATGAACATTCCGTGATGTTCCCTCCACCACTAGTGATGTTCCCCTAATGCATCTGCTAACCAGTTTGGTCACACTAAAGGGATGACGGAATATA
>JBAMJV010002379.1:130000-140202 GCA_037951105.1 Echinarachnius parma | reverse complement strand
AATACATGGAAGAGTTTTTAATTTATGAAAGATGTGGTTTCCAGTCAACATTGTCACATTGCCCCTGTTTCGTCGTTGGTGGGGTGTTTCCTTTTTTCGAAAGGTTTTCTGAGAGAATGCATGCTGGCAAGTTGTATTGTCGAATATATTGTCTGACTTGCTTACGCATGCATGCATGTATGTTTTGTTGTTTGTCCTGTTTTTTTTTTACTCAACCTGTCTGTTTAACGGTCTGGCTACATACCTGTATATACCTGTCTTTTGGGTATATGCATGGATTTGTCTCTCTGTCTGCCTGTTTATCTTACTATAATGTTGACTTTATCTGTATATTTGATTAGCTATATGTATATCCATCTAAATATATGTATATTTGTTTATTTGTCTGTCTAACAATCTGTCTATCCATCTGCTTATTTGTCAGTCTATATATTTGACCAGTTATCTGTCTATTCATCTTTCTATCTGTCTATCTGTTTATTTGTCTGTCTATACATCTTTATATCCGTCTATCTGTTTATTTGTCTGTATAACCCTATATATATATATACCTGTCTGTCCGGTTATCTGTCTGTCTAGCTATCTGTCTATCCATTATACCTATCTATATGTTATATGTCCGTCTGGCGTTCTGTCTGTCCGCCTGTCTATCTAACTGTATCGATGTTTATGCGTCTATCTATTCGTCTGTCTGTCTACAGGTCTCTTTGTGTATCCGCATGTGGGACTCTCCGACAAACAGTCTGTCTGAAACATAAATAATGTTTACGATGTCTACAGGTCTGTTTGTCTATCGGCCTGTCGGACTTTCTTTCAGACAGTTTATCTGAAAAGAAATCATGTTTACGATGCGATGATTCTTTTATATTTACAATATAATTATGTTAATATCTACTTTAGATGGGCTTTTCGTTGTTACTTTGTCTGCTTGCCCATGTGCCATGAGTTGAAAAAGCTAGTTCGGTCTCAAATAAAATGATTAAGAACGTTTGTTGGATTGAATATTGCGAGCACTGAACATGGTTTCAGAGACAATGAATACATATAAGCCATCTGGTGTTTTATAAAGATCCCAGGTCGAACTTAACACTAAGTAGGACTTTAACATTCGGGAAAGCCATTTAGCTTCGGAATTAGACATAGTCAAGAGCCCAGAATGCGAATAATTGAAGGTTTTACTAAAATTCTACATCAATAACACGAAGTCACTTTGATAAAAGAAAATGATAATGACTTTTTTAAATCAAAATGTTAGGCCTGTTTAAAGAACCTCTTTAACAATTTTGACAAAGAAACTAATGGCTTTCCATAATTGTAAGTCCAACTTACTGTTAAGTTCGAATTGGGATCTCTGGTCCCCTCTTCACCACCTTTTTAAAATGAAAAATAACGAAGAAAATGTCAGGGATGCAGGGATTTTTTTAACGATTATTGCTTTAATGTTCTTTATCATGCGAGCTGATATTGCAACAATATTGCAACTTTTCGCAACGCTTCGAGGACTTTTTACTGCGCCATTCTTGACAACCCAACCAGATGATGACCAGGTGCTAACAAAAGGGAGTGAAATGTCAAGCGTGAATAAATCAAAGTAAATGTGAAATGATTTTGAATTCCTTTACCTTCTAATAATTATTATATCGGCTGACTGCACTAATAAAACTTGTATAAACGCTCTGATGACTTTCTCTATTGACCTGCACCCCGTTTCTTTTTTCTTCTTATGAGCTCGCTTCCAAAAGGCGCTAAATCCACTTTCCATAAAAATTGAGTTAATGATATATCTACATGTATAATCTACGTAGCTATCTAGGAATCCACATTTTACGACAGATAACTCACTCAATATCAAAATATAGAAGGTTCAATTTTCATATTCCCATAGGCACGTGTACAAAGTGGGACAAAGAAACCTGTTTTCCTCGGAAGTTGAAAAATGGATTTAGCGCCTTTTGGTTGAAAGCTTAACCAAAGCAAACAGTGACCCTGTGCTCTAGAAAGGGGGTAAAAGGAAAACTTTGATAAATCAGATCCCATGTGTTGACATCGACATAGTTCTAAGAGCCTATACGCATTAGTATGAGCAATCGACTTAGAGGCGACAATAACCAGCCGTTGAAAAGGAAGGGTTATAATGAGAGGGTAAATGCAGTGGCGTGGTGTAGGTAGGCATGTGGGGCCTTGTCCCCAATAATATAATAAAAACAGTAATAAATAATGGTGAAACCTTTTTAAAATAAAGACAGAAATAAAGTGTGTCCCCCAATAATAAATGCTCGAAAGGAATGAAAAATTGCAAACGACTAAGTAAAAAGCCTGCTATCATTCAAAAAGAGTCATTGGTTTCAACCATTTTAAATAAAAAATATTGTGCATGTGATGTTTTGTTGAAATAGTGATTAGATAGAGAGATAATCAACAACTATTTTTAAAAAACCTCTTTTGTAAATTTTTGCAAATCACTTTTTAAATTGTTTAACGGCTGGTTCAAAATTATCGAATAATTGTGGGGCCCCACAAATATTACAAACGGTATGTTTATGGATATGTCAGCCGTTTCTGAACCGATTTTGATCAAATAAAGTTTATTCTGTCATTAAAATTGTATGCTCTTTCAAATTTGACACTCAGTTTTTCATTATCTCACGTCACGAAAAAAATTATTTTGTGTAGCGCCCTCTATACCAAAACTCAACTATCCCTTTAAAGGTATAGTTCGGATTCGTCAATCAGATGTGCGGTGTCGTCGTGCAAACACCTTGCGCACGGTGCGTTAGTGTTATGCAGGGCGCACAAACTAGCCGAATTCAAAATGGCAATCCGCGGTGTAGCATTCCTGCAGATAATCTGTAATGCCTTTAACGCTTTGTGAGCACTTTTGATATGCGCCACTCTTGATAGGCCAACCGAAAGATGACCCGGTGATCAAATGAAGGGCGAATGTCAAGCGTTGATAAGTCAGTTTCCAGAAGTTGTAAACTTTTGCGAGCCAGAATTCGAAAGTTGTGAGATTGTTGTATTGATATGAAATAACTTTGTTGTCAACTTACAGAGAGGATTGTTATAATCACTGTTAACTTTTACATTTCACCAACTGAACTTAAAGGTAAAATCCCAGTGGTTCATACAAGTGTTATTCAGTTTATTTATTGTATTTATTTACAATTGAAATTAAATATAATTTGAATTAAACAGTGAATCCGTGAATTAAATCAAGTAAGTGGATACATAATACTTTTCAGAAATGTTGTAAATGCTGTAATCATGGTAATGTTTCTGCATGTATTTCAATGAATAACAAAAATAAAACACATCCGGACTTATCCTCAATTAAGGCAGATGTCGAAAGTTAGCCTGGATTCCTTCACCCTATTTGAGTGACCAAGGATGACAGGACGTAATTTCGTCATAAACCATATTAACCTTTTCGTCAAAAATCTGTTTAAAATATGATCTAAAATTATGATATTAGACAAGAAGTTAGGCGAAACGTATACGCCTCATTATAAAGCTATGATCACCGACACTGATTGGGAAAACAAAAGTTGCTGCGTGTGTAATTGCTCTTTTAATAGTGTCGAACGTCACCCCGTTCTCTTCGCTTGACCGACATAGCGCCTCTATCGCTCTCTCTTTTTCGTTCTCTCTACGTCTCTCTGTCTTCTGTTATTCCGTCATGCTCCAACGCAGTTTCGTCGCCCCCGTTTCCTTTCCTGTAATGTATTTTCTTGTTCAAATATTACGTTTTAATCAGTGTCATTACCTCCATGCTCCTGCTTTCTCCTTTCTCTCTGTTTAAGCTTTCCATGTGCTGTTTTGTCTAACTTTTTTTTGCAAATACTTCGTCTCACCTTGTTCAATGTTTAATGATGTGTGATCTCAGTCATCTTAACTATAGTTAAGACACTTTGAATCATTATCCTCTGTCATTATTTGTTTTATCTTATATATATTCTCTCTTTCTCCATCTCCCAAAGTTTAATTCTCTATCAAATTGTACTCGTTTGTATCTCATTTATTAAACCTTTCCACAGGCGTCACTATTATACTTTCTTTAAATTCCACCCACCTCACACCCCCCCCCCCCCTACCCCCCCTCCCCTACCTCGCTCTCTCTCTCTTTATCTATACTGTTTATTCTTTATCTGCTTTTTTCGTGTCGGTGATTGTCATTAATTTTAATGCTTGGTCTTTGATCGTGTCTATCGCGTTTGATCGTCGTTTAATGGTTGGCGTTTGATCGGGAATTTCTATAAAAGCCCGGTGCAGCGATGGTATCGGCATCAGTTCCAGCACGGTCCAACCAGAAACAACCAGCTAGCTTGCAGCATCACCTTCATCTTCTTCTCAGCCAGACACACATCCAACCTCAGCCACGTGAGTACTATTTATTTTGTCATAATCTTCTTAATCTTCTTATTATGTGCAGACAGTGATGAATGCTTAGTATAATGTATAGTTCCGTGATTTTATATGTCCTCTGAGTCCTGTGTAAATGGCCGAGTAATGACTGAAAATGCAAATTGATATGTGCTAACTAATTGCACTGTCTTTGTACACAGTTATGACTATCCAGTTGATAGTTAAAAATCCGAACACTTTAATCGTAAATATCTTTCTAACGAAAGGGAATTTTAAAAAATCGAAAAACCAAAACCTGATCCATGCTTCTATCGGTCATACGATTACAGCAAGGTATGAGAGAACTACAAGATTTCTCATCAAGTTGTTTGTATGTGGACAATTTTGCTTAAGTACAATCATGTAGATCACTTTAAAGTCGACAACGCAAGTATGTCCGTTTAACTACGGCCCGCCCAGCAGGTCTCGGGTTCGATCCCAAGCCGGGTAAGTTTAAACACATTAACATTGAGTTTTGGATATTGTAAACGATATAAAAACAAACTTATTTGAAAAACGGCAATTCGTTAGAACATTTTAAAGGGATATTTATCTTTCTTGACAAGTGCAAAAAGTGATGAGTGATTAATAAAATGAGTATTGGATTGATCTGATATGTCCACAAAGTAATAGGTAAACATGTCACGTTAATTGGATGCTTTTTTGGCTGAGATATGAGCAAAAATGCAAAGTGATATTCATTAACTCATTGTACTTACTTTGTACACGGCATGAAAATATCCCGTACACAATTTCATATCTGAACACTTCAATCGTAAATATCTTTTGAACGAAATGGAAATTTGAAAAACCGAAACCTGTCCCGTGCTTTTATTGTTAATATGAATATGATAAGGTATGAGAGAACCACTAGAGTTCCAAGTAAGTTTTGAGGATTTGGACAATGTTACTAAGTCCCTTTAAATAATTACTTGAGTTATCTTAATTTCTTATCTCTAATTTCATTTTGGTTTGGACTTCGGGTTCTCAGAATCTTCAGTAAGAGTATATCGTAAGTCATATCATAAGTATATCATATACATTGTCCATGTTTTCAGCAAAAAAAAGCAAATTATGTTTCCAGTATTCAGCCTAATAGTGTTGTTCTTGCTTGCTGGACCCCTCTCTATAATCATGATAATTGATTACTAGTGAATCGTTGATTGAATCTGTATTTCATGTCTTACATTAGCAGCGTCTTTGATATTTGTAATCACAATGTTTCATTCAAATTGACTCTTTAAGATGTTTTGCCTGATATCATCTTCAAAGAGTCCTTGATATATAAAGTGGGCAGTTTTATTTGGAACGCCAAATGTCGTGTTCTTCGTTTGTTTAATGCCACGTCGGTAGTAACATTCATTGGTGAAGCCAATCGAAAAACCCATTTTACTTCTTTATGTTAAAAATATTGACTCTTATAAAAATAAAAAAATTAAAAAACACATTATAGCAGTAGGCCAATTTGTAGGGCATGGAAGACAAGAGGTGCATGCACGTTTTCAATGATGTGTTTTTCTTCCTTATCCAATTTTTCTTTGATTTGTTTATCAAGATAAATTTGCTCGTGTTATTTCATTATCATCCGAGTTTTATGAAAATTAGTTGTAAACACATTCGGGTAGGCGTAGGAGGCGGGGGTGGGGGGGTCACTCCCAACATGACTGGCTACGCACCCGCGTCCAAAAAAAGTGTCAAAAGGGTATCATTTTCAGCTATACGGGGTCGTCGACGTTATCCTTAAAAAAAGGGGTGGTTTTCAGTTCTCATTAGAAGAAAAAAAAATAGAAAAAGGGTAACCTTTTCAGGGGCACAAGTTTTCAGATATACAGCATCGTCGATATTTTCCTTTAAAAAGGGTTGGTTTTCAGCACTCAGAAAAAAAAAACCACAAAAAGGGTACTTTTTCAGGTGTACAAGTTTTCGACGTTAGGTTCCATTTCAGAGGTTGATGGACACGGTTGGGTAGCACTTTTGTATGAGAGTGCAGAGTGACCCCCCCCCCCCCCCCCCCCTTCGATTGATTTGTGTCAACAAACTGATAAGTTTGGCTACAGGTGTAGAACTTTTTTAGCTCTGTACACAAACGAATGACCTGACCTCGCGCATCGCCGCGACAACGGATATTTTTACTGGTCTTTATCGTCTGTTCTTTTTTCTGATTTAGCATGAACAAGTTCTTCATCGTCTTCCTTGCCCTGGTCGTCGCGGCCGCCGCCTTCGAGTTCGAGGAGGAGGAGGACCTGACGGCCGACATGGAGTTCGTCAAGAGGGATCCAATGATGCAGGAACTGTTCCTAGCCGAGAAGAGGGGAAATTCCATCAGGAAGTACAAAAGTAAGTTGTTCGAGCACACTCCTATAATAGTATGTACAGTAGTACACGATAGTAAGAAATAACCGACTCTTTATGGGGTCTCTTTATGATTATGACGTCATACTACCCACTCCGGTGAGTGGAACAACAAGCGGAATATAAAGACTCATATTAGGTCTATAAACTGACCGCGCGCTTTAAAGGAGGGGGGGAATCCCGGCTTTGATTCAGGTTTATAGCTTTTAATATGTGCCTTTATTGATGTACCACACTCTTTTTTTCAAAGAAATCCTTAAGTTGGGCAAAAAAGGTAAATTTCATGCAACATTTTTGCTTTATTTCGCATCGGCGTTCCATGCTCCTAAAAAAGATATTTATAGCAGAGCGGGAATGTGCGCACGTGCAACCCGGATCATGACATCACAAGCAGACCGCAACACGGAGGAACGTGCATGATTTACATGCAGAGCCTATGACTTGCTAGAAAAACAAACTCGTTTTTGCTTATAAATTGAGGCTTAACTGAAAATGCCTAAGAATTGCAACAAAATGAATTGTATCAGGATGCAGCTACACATCTGAGTGTATATCGTCCATGATATAAACTTAAACAAATGTTTGCAAATATTGAAACAAATGGAAATAATATCTCTCTGTCAACGTGAGTATCGCACACAGCATGTACGTCTATGACCGAGCTAAACTGCGATTGCCTGCATGTGACGTCACAAAGATGACGTCATTTTTTTTCTCGCCCGTACTCAGTTTTTTTACGGGGGTTCCGAAAGTGAATTTTCAAGTTGATTTTTTTTTATTTTACCGGGTTTTCCCACGTGGAAAATATGTTTTTATTAGTAATCTTCATGAAGATCTACCTTAGATACAGTAAAACACAATTTTGAGGCAGTTTTCTTGTCACCATACCTTTAAAGGGGTTTATAGGCAAAGCACAACACATAACTATATGATTATGCTTTGGTACCGTTGTGTGATATTAAATCGATGCTCAACCCTTTACAAAGGGTTGTGTTATTCATAAACAATACCATTATTTACCAACGCTTACGGAACCAACATGACCTCATGGTTCCGTGTGCGCCAAATGTCTGAGAGTGCGCCAATTCTATTCACGTGTACGTTTGGAGACAATAGAATCCCGGACGATGCGTTCACCTCAGACAAAAGGTATAGTCTCCGTATGTAAACCCATGAACGCATGCTTTAGTGTGGTGATGCGTTTTCCAATTATATAATTTTTTCTGGAAACATTTTTTTTCTGAACTTGTTGGTGGAATAGACTACTAAAGAAGTTACCTTTCATGTGGTGGTGGTGGTACCCTTTATCTGCAGTGCCTTCTGCACACATGCTCACATTGCTATTATTGCATTGTATGTCCAGTGGCATTGGTCCTGTTCTTAGCCGAGAAGGGGGACATCGAGTAAGAACAGGAGTTAGTTGTTTAAGGTTGCACGTCAGTAATTAATCCGTCCCGAGATGCATCATGGACCGGCTGAGGAAAGATGTCAGATAATGACGTAATATTGTGCAAATAAAACAATTTAAAACAATATACAATGTTCCTATAATATCTTATTGTTTTTTGTTTATTTATATGTCGAAAGATTTATTCTATCTTCCACAAAATGCAGACATTAGTATATTGGGGATTTATTTTTTATCAAGCCCTGCATATTATCCACAATTGATCTCTGTATACAGTGAAAAGACTGATATTCTGTATTCGAGGCCAATGTTTTACGTACAGTATATACGATTACTGACAAACATATATATATAACTCGACAAGAATCGGTTGCTAGTTATGTTGTGATTTATAAATGCTTGATATAGTATTAAATGTATCCTGTGTTCTTTTGAATTAATTTCTTACTTGCAGCGTGCGATACACAATTGAATTCTGCGCAGGTTTGCTACTGTTCCAGGAGGAATGGCAAAACCGCATTCTGCACAGGTGAGACGAATCAAATAAATGTCCTACCCGAAAGAGTTGAAAGATATTCTGCCGTAATCTGACAAAAGGAAGCAACTGACAATTTGTAGTTTTCTTGTAAATGAGGATTTGTATGATGATATTTTGTGCAGTTACTTCCTTTTGACCTATCAATTTCTCATAAATTGATTGTCGGGTGACTTTAATTTGTTCACCATTGTGTAGAGCATATCTCAATTACCATAAAACAAGTAAAAAGACTATCCATAAAATTGTCAGTTGCTTCCTTTTGTCAGATTACGGCAGTATTATTGCCCACCTTTTGCATGACTATTGTCTTTTATGGAAGAACATACCATTTGATAGCGTGCCTGAGAAGACTGGGAGTTGGAAATATATTTAAGTGGAATACAATTGATTTGGTGTTTTTTTAAGAATAAACGGTCGCTACGACCGTTTTATTATTCTAGCATCTGTGGGCCCTATGTTGTACTAAATGTTCGTGGTTGTGCACCATAAAGTTTAAGCACCATCAAAGTGATTTAGTGATGTAACAGGTTGATTTGTCTTTTAAACTTGGTGATGGTGATATAATATTCTATGATACAAAGATTCAGAATAGAAAGAAATGAGCCTACAAAGCGCCTGCATTATTTGAATTATATACTACTGTGAACGTTGAAGATTTTGAATATTCCAGCAAGAGATCTAGTAACTTTGTATGTGCACAAACTGACGACGGGTTGATAAAACGTGTATTTCTGTGATCTAATGCATGTGTCCACTAAGTGATGTGTGAAAATTCCATCATTTCATCTTTTAAAGGAATAGTTGAGTTTTGGTATAGAGGGCGCTGCACGAAATCATTTTTGTGTGAGGTAATGAAAAACCGAGTGTCAAATTTGAAAGCGCATACAATTTTAATGACAGAATAAACTTTATTTGATCAAAATCGGTTCAGAGACGGCTGAAATATCCATAAATATGCACATTTGTAATTATTGTGGGGCCCCCACAATAATTCAAAAAAATTGAACCAGCCGTTGAAAAAAAAAATGCGTGAACTTTTCAAAAATGTACAAAAGATGTTTTTTAATAGTTTTCGATGATCTCTCTATTTAATCATTATTTTAACAAAACATCACATGCACACTTTCTTTAATACAAAATGCTTGAAACCAATGAATTTTTAGTGAGCTTCCTCTTGTGTTTTAACAGCTCTTTTTGAATGATAACAGGCTTTTTACTTAGTCGTTTGTGATTTGTTATACCTTTCGAGCATGGTGAAGTTATAACTATTAGTTTGTAATGTAATGATGCAAATTTTGGTTCAAACACTTCAGTTTGACCGTAATCTCTTTACCAAAACTCAACTATCCCTTTAAATCATGAATGTCATATGACATTGAAAATTGAACGTGACGAGTTCTGACTCATTGCACTAATTGAAAGTGTGATTGTGATATTTGGATCAAATAATTCGTCATTAGAGAGATCATAAAATTAAAAAAATAACCATTTTGGTACATTCTA
>JBAMJV010002379.1:0-127500 GCA_037951105.1 Echinarachnius parma | reverse complement strand
AAAGAGCCGTTACAACTCGAGTGTCAAATTAACTCTAGAGAGAAGCGCTAGCGTTCTAGGTCCTCCTAATACGGGACTGTAATGCGCGGTAATAGTTACCGCGCATATTCATGTATTCTGTTCGGAGTCGCGCTAACACATGGAGAGAAGTCGAGGAGGCGCATATATCACTGATTTTGGGGGGAATGGAGGGGAAAATCATAATTTTAATCCACCCGTTAGTTGGATCACATAATGGAGAGTGAATTGGTGGTAAGTACCGTATCATATGTATAGTTTTAAGCACAATTAGCGTGCTTACAAATATTAATTTTCAGTCCCGTATTAAGAGGACCTAGAACGCTTGCGCCTCGCGCTAGCGTTCTCTAAAAAGTGATACCCGGACGTCAATCACGTTTATACAAATTTTGAAAGCAAATTTCACAACAATTAGAGCCTTTGAATGGAAATTATTATTAATTCCCATGTTTTTTTCGATGATCTTTCATACGGAATTGAAATCAACCAAATCCGTTTGGGGGGGGGGCACTTTGGAAATTACTAATACTCAAGGTTACCTTTAAGCGTTTGTATACTAAGATTAATAAGTAAGATTTGATTGACTCTATCCACCCCCTCTCGGGGTATGAGATCACAAATACATGTACATAGTATAAATGTAACAATAATATAACAAAGATACACATGTGATTATGAAGACATTAACATTTTTACACATCAAGGCGAACTGGACAATTACCCCTTCTAATATACCATGCACTACGAGTAGGCCTATGTCTATTTACATTTCTTATGTGCGAGATATTATAATTTACACTATATTACTATACCATATACATTTGGCCCTTTTAGCAAACTGTAACATAATGATTCTATCAAATTTGGCTAATTTCTTTAGCTGGCAAGCATCAACTAAAGACAACTATATCAAAAACCTTACCCATGTGTAACGCACTTGGTCATGGGCTACTACCACACAAGTTTTGAAAAAAAGAAACATACACAAATATAATGAAATTCATCACCAATATTATCTTATTGACGTACAAATTGGGCATTGCTAATCGTCTACTTAATTTGCACCAAATAGTATCTGCAGGTAGCCTACTTTTCATTAACCAACTTGTTTTATATAGCATGCTATTAGTTCGTGCAAATACGATTTGACCAAGTAGCTGCTCTCCATTCCTGAATAAACATGTTAGAGAGCCTAGTTTTCATACTCGTAGTATTCACAAAGATCCTAAGTTGAACTTAACTCGAAGTATGACGTAACTATTATGGAAAGCCATTTGTAGCCTTGGAATACAATATATTCAAAAGCAACAAAGCAAGAATTTTACACTTTTCATAAATATTGCATCAATAACATAACATTCTCCTTGATAATAGAAACTATTAATGATTTGAATCAGCATGTTACGCTCTGTCAAATAGACATTTGACCAGACCTCTCTTCAACAATATGGGATGGTGAGAGTCAAACGCTATATACTGGTCTGTGTGAGTAGGCTTCCTGTAGACTGAGGTGGAGAGCCTGTGGTTGTCGTGTCTGTGAACTAACGTGTCTAAAAATCTGTCTAACAATCTTCCCTTCGCACTCCATCTCATGATGTGAACTGGATGGATGGTTGTTCCGGTGAGAGTGCGGTGCGGGTAGTCAAACTGCTGTCTGATTGCAAGCGTTGCAAGGCCGCATTGCATGCGGCCTCAATCGGTACATTGGTAAAGAGAGACACGACGTCAAACGATACCATGCAGAGCGTCACGCATTGTGACAAGCCCACAACAGCCATGCAAAGAGCGGACTATGTCCGTAGTGCCTTGAGTCTCAACGGTTACCCACGCCGTTTCATACACAACACTAAGAATAGAACGTCAAAACCCAAGGATCAGAAGGAATACAAGACTTTCACAGTCTTGCCGTACATAGATGGTGTCTCCCAACAACTCAGGCGCCGCCTAGAGAGCCATGGGATCCAAACGGTCTTCAGATCAGATACCACACTACGCCAGAAACTAACACGCCCTAAGGATCCAATTCCTCAACACAGACGGGACGGCATTGTGTATAACATCCCTTGCCAAGGATGCGATAGGTCCTACATCGGTGAAACTGCCCGACCGATATCAGAATCTCTGAGAATAAGAGGGACGTCAGACTCCGCCACACTGACAGCTCAGCCGTAGCCGAACATGCTTGGGAGAACCAGCATCAGCCTGACTGGGACGGGGTTCAATGCCTTTCCCAAGAACGGCATTGGTACACACGAGGGGTAAAGGAAGCTATCAATATCCGCCTCAATCCCAATAATTTCAACAGAGACAACGGGATCGATATCCCCGAGTTTTGGATGCGTACGATACGCCGCCATGAAACTCCCCGACCATCCCGCACCGACAGGCCATCCCGCACCCAACAGGCCAGCCGAGCCAGCGGTCCGCTGATTGGTTGAGCACGCCATTGTTCCCGTCCAACAGGCAAGCCAAGCCAGCGGTCCGCTGATTGGTCGAGCACCCGTGTGCATCGGCCAATAAGCCTTGTCCGTTATTGACCAATTAGGAGTGTACTCGCTCATGCGGTATAGCGCGCTGCACTCACCGCGGGGTATATATATTCCCTTGCTTACATTCGATTTGTATCACACCTGACGAAGTGTTGCAGCGGCGCACGAAACGTCGTGATCTTTCAGATTTCTTGTTGACCACATTGCGAGACAAACGAATATCACTAGCGATATCTTTTCCGATACTATATCCGCAATGAGTAATATATTTAGAATTATTATTATTAGTCCCCTCGTGTGATATAGCCAAACGTTCCCAAGCCCTATGGACCCTGCATAATCAAAGCTGTCTGCAAGAAACTCCACCCACAAAACTTTGCGCTTAACTTTTCAACTGCAAAAGAAATTAAAAAAGAATCAATGGATATTTTGATCGTTTTCCTTTAATTAGCCTTACCCAATATCCAATTATTATACACTTAATTGTATACAATATTTTACGTAAAAAAGAACAATTTCGTTTTGCTATAGCATTAACAGTTAAGTGCCATAAGTGTCACAATAATGATTTAAATGCATTAAAGGTTGTTTGCAACTCTCCGGGAGATTCTGCTAAAATAATTGTATCATTGGCATATATAATAATAATATATAGCTTTTATAGAGCGCCATCTATCTAGTTGCCTATTCAGAGGCGCATTATTACCCTTGGTCATCAGGTACAGTTCAAACCCGCACAATTATCTTGTGCACCATCTCAACTCCCAGGGGAGCATACTAGCCCAAGCTGCCCAACGGGCGCTGAAGGCTAATTAACACCCGACCAAGTACCCATTTATACTCCTGGGTAGAGAGCAGCAATGTGGATTAATTGTCTTGCTGAAGGACAAACGGAGTGGGCAGGGTTCGAACTCGGGATCTCGAGGTCAGAAAGCGCGCGCTCTACAGATCTTGCTACACCACATCCACACAAAGAAAATAGATCCGTACCATCAAAAGGCAACTTATTTGTAATAATAACATTCACAAATTCTAAGCCCTTGTACGTGTTTCCAATAAATTGTTGGAAATCGTTCAAATAAATAGCAAACAAGAGAGGTGATAGGTTTTCACCTTGACGCACTCCAATATTGCATAATAAATTGGACATCTCTCCCTTGTTAGCAATACATGATTTAGCACACCTATACGTGTCACTCTTATTCTCCCATTCTTAACATTATAATCCATAAAGCTGCTCGATTAATCAAATCAATTAATGGGTTTTTTAATGAATGAATGCACAATAAATGCGTTTTGAATTATGTAAGTTAATATCACTTATAGTCTTTAAAGCATACACGTTATCTATGGCTGAATATTTAGACCGGAAGCCAGTTTGCTCTTCTCCTATTCTCTCATCCTCAGAAAACATGGAAGATGGGTAATCCTAGAATTTAAAATTGATGTAAAGAGTTTACCAAAACAACTCAATAAAGTAATACCTCTATTTTTCATCAGGGTTTGTATTCACTCACCCTTATTCTTAAATATAGAAATAATTATCCCAACACTCATTCTGTTGGGACAATACCGGAATCCAGTACAATATTAAAGAACTTAACTATAGCACCTAGGGGTGTTTCACAAAGATCCCTTGGAAGCGAACGAACTTAAGAATTATGGAAAGCCATTAGTTTCTTTGTAAAATTGTTCAATACATTCTTTAAACAGGCCTTTAATTTTGATATATATCATTTGTATTTTCTTTGATCAAAGAGTCTTTGAACAAGTTATTCATGTGAAATATTGCGGAAAGCTTAAAATATTCGCATTTGGACCCTTGGACTCTGATGCTAATAAATGTTAATATCTAAAGTCCCTTCTCTGTATGGTGATACAAAAATCGAATTAAAAGTGCTGCAATATGCAGACGATACATCGTTAGTTTTTCGGGGAAAATCATCTTTAAGACATATTATAAAAGAACTAGAATTATTTGGAAAGGTAGCCGGTCCCCTTATTAATAAAGATAAAACAATATTGAAATGGTTAGGCCCAATACAACAAAGATGGGATTTTCATGAATATGGACTGAAGGTAGTGTAAAATATTTAGGAGTTCATGTAAGTACTGATTTGGAACTGGTGGTAAAAAAGAATTGGGAAACAAAATTACAAAAGATTCAAGATTCAAAGTTAAAGTTAAAGTCTTTCCCGTACCAATGTTGGCACATAAGGCGGCGCCTATCTCCGTTTCAATAGCCCTAGGCCACACGTCTCCTAAATGTAGCGAAAGTTACAGAAGGGGGCTAGTCCTCTGGTAACTCGTGTGATAAACTTTCCCTTCTCCATTCTATAAATGCCGAGTGTCTGGCTAGAAGGCAGAAGGTACCATTTTTTTTAAAGTCTTTGGTATGACCCGGTCTGGGTTCGAACCCGGGACCTCCCGTGCATGAGGCGGACACTCTAACCGCTAAGCCACCATGCTCGGTAGATTCAAAGAATTGTAGATAATTGGAAAAAAAAGAAACCTTAGGCTCCTACTCTTTTTGGTAGAGTACTTATTGTAAAAACATTGCTTATTAGTCAAGTTGCTCATTTGAGAATGTATTGTTCGGTACCACAACATATAAGAAAACGATTAGAAAAAATTATGTATAATTTTGTTTGGAATTCAAAAATGGATAAAGTTAACAGAGAAACAATTACTAAAGATTATCACGAGGGTGGTATTAAGATGATCGATATTGAAAAGTTGATTATAAGTTTTAGACTAAAATGGCTGGGTAAAATATTAGATGATTCAGATGGCTTCTGGAAAGAGATGTCAAATTTTTATTTTCAATCATTAGGTGAGCTAAAGTTAATTGTTATATTGATGTATATATGGTAGACACATACTTTGCTAGCAAATTGCCAGAGTTTTATTTTGAAATGTTGAATCCATGGATTATTATGAATACAAACAATGAAAATAATAGTACTGATTATAAACAGATAAACAGATTATATGGTATAATAAATATGTAGTTTTTAAAAAGAAACCTTTCTTTTTTAAGAACTGGTACTCAAGTGGAATAATTTATTTGAAAAATGTTTGTTTTGATAATAGATTTATTACAACATCAACATTTATAGAAAATGTTCGTAATAAGAAATCAAAAGTAATTGTAATGTTCGAATATTTTAGATTACAAAAAGCGATACCCCAAGTATGGATGAATAATTTGAAAGAACCAATATGTTTAGAAATACCAAAAGTTTTGATTGGAGAAAAAGAAAGACTTATTCAAAAAGTATCAAGTAAATATTTTATATTTCACTTTCTACAAATGGAAATGCAATTGAAGGCCCATCTTATTGGGTAAAGAAATTAGAATGTTATGTTGATTGGAAACATGTTTATAAAAGAAATATTGTGTGTATCGAGGAGAACAAATTAAGACAATTTAATTTTAAAGTCATTTATAATTTGATCGTAGTAAAAAGAAAATTATTTATATGGAAACTTAGTAATAGTGATACATGTGAAACATGTCATTGTCGAAAAGATTTATATCATGCTCTATTGGAATGTAAAATGAATGAAATATTTTTTAGAAATTTTACGCAATTGGTAAAACATGTTTATAATGTAAATGTAGAAATGAATATATTTACATTACTGAAAAAAAATGTAGAAGACAAGATAAATGATATTTTAACTATAGCTTTTTGGAGCATATATAAAATTATAGTAATCAGAAATCAATCGGGAAAAGATGAAAGCAGTACAAAACTATGGTTTACATTATTAAAGGAAGTTCACTTTCGCATACAAATTAATGATTACCTGCGTAAAGAAAAGAAAAAAGAATTGTATTATTTACCATATATGATAAAAACATATTTTTAATGTCTAAATTGATGTAAAAGAGAAATTGATTGTAATATGATTTGTTAAACTGTATGGAACTTAAATTGAAATCAATAAATGCCTGGAAAGGTGAAAGAAAAACAAGGAAAACAAATCTAAAGTCCCTTCAAGTCTTTCACAAGTTTTAGAAGTTTACGCTTCGTAATCATCAACTCAACTTCTTTCAAAGTAGCTAATCGGAACATTTAATAAACAAACATTTAAGGCTGAGATAATTACTCTCGCATACCGTAGAACACCATCGTCAAGCACCCCCAAGCACCAATATGCATCTTGCTTTTAAAGAGCGCCCGCTCTCTGTCCAAACGGGAAACTTTAATCAAGAATGCAAATAATGGTGAGGAATATTCATGAGGATAATAATGGAGGTGAATCTCATGGAAACGTCTTTAAAAGCAAGATGCGTATAGGTGCTTGGGGGTGCTTGACGATGGTGTTCTACGGTATACAAATTGGGGGTTCTGGCTCAGCAACCTCCATATTTCTTACACGACTAAAACGATTTTCAAAATCATTAAATGATACATTTCCAGTATATTTTCCTTACATTACGGTATGTCCATTCTTCACTTAGCAGCTGCCAATATTCATTGGAATTGTTTGTCCGCAACGAACCTAATGATTTATTCAAGGCTCTTAAAGGGATAGTTGAGTTCTGGTAAGGAGAGTACAGTTTTGGTGAAACTGGATTTTAGTAGCCAAAACCTGCATCATTACATTACAAACTAATAGTTACAACTAGAAAGGAACACAAAATTACAAATGACGTAGTAAAGATCATGTTATCATTCAAAAAGAGCCGTTAACACGTAAGAGGGCGCTCTCTAAACACTCATCGGTTTCAAACATTTTGAATGAACTATTGTGCATGTGATGCTTTGTTGAAATAGTGATTAGATAGATAAATAACCAACAACTATTTAAATACCTATTTTGTAACTTTTTGAAAAGAGGAAGCATTTTTTTGAATTTTTAACGGCTGGTTCAAAATTCTCTAATAAACCTGGGGCCCCAGGTTTATTACAAATAGTTATATTTATGGATATTTCAGCCGTCTCTGAACCGATTTTGATCAAACAAAGATGATTTTATTGTTTAAATATTATGCTCTTTCAAATTTTACACTCAGTTTTTCATTACCTCACAACAACAAAAAGTAGTCTAGCGCCCTCTCTACCAAAACTCAACTATCCCTTTAAATTACAACGAAATAAATTAATGTAAGATTTTCCTGCACAATCACTCATTTTCACTTGAATCAACGGGAACATCAGAGTACTTCCTTAACAATTTTACTTTCCTCTATTAGAACCAACCAACCACCCCCCCCCCCCCCCCCCCCCCCCCGTTTGACCACTTGTAGCTGGTCTCAAGACCACATTTTAGCGGTCTCGACCGTCATTACCAATAGTCTTGGCCTTGAAAATTTGGAAAGGTACTCGGCTTCAAAAGTTGTAAACGGAAACTCCCCCCCACCCACCCCCCCCTCCCCCGCTTATACGACTCTCACCCCCCCCCCCCCCTCCCCCCCCCCCCGCTTATACGACTCTCACCCCCCCCCCCCCTCCCCCCCCCCTTGAACAAATCCTGGGTACGCCACTGGAACCATCCATTTTTTACATAAAAATATTTTTTCCGAGCATAATTTTATAAGCATCTCGACACATATTTATACAAGTAAAGTAGTATACCAGGCGCGAAGTTTGAAATATCGTTTTTTGGTGTGTATGTATGACGCGACGCACGGTACATCTCGCACGCGCTAACGCTACGATATATCGATAGCGAGTGTGCAGCCATGGCGTCGATCCCTTGCAGAATCTCTCTGATGAGCGATTGGAATAGCAGTTTAAATTTCACCACCTGAACTAATGTAAAATCCCTGTGGTTCATAAAAGTGTTCTTCAGTTTAGTTACTGTAGGCAGTATTATTTTAGCAAATTCAATATATCCGTGGTTATTGTATGCCCATAACACGATCACCATCAATTGGACAAAATTGTCTTGTGAGTAATAGTCAATGCTGTATGGACAAATTTGCGAAATTTCGGCAACAAAAATTTGACATTGTTTTTATTTATTTTCAATTGAAATTAAAGATAATTTGAATTAAACAGTGAATCCGTGAATAAAATCAAGTAAGTGGATACATAATACTTTCAGAAATGTTGTAACCATGGTAATGTTTCTGCATGTATTTCAATGAATAACAAAAACAAAAACACAAAACTTATCCTCAATTACAGGGACTTAGTAACATTGTCCAAATCCTAAAAATCCAATTTGAATTCTAGCGGTTTCCTCATACCTTGTTGTATATATTCGTATTGACAATAAAATCATGGGACAGGTTTCGGTTTTTCAAATTTCCCTTTCGTGACAAAGATATTGTACGATTGAAGTGTTCAGATAATAAAAACTCCGTTGGAGTTTTGAAACCGTGTACAAAGTGAGTGCAGTGAGTTAGTGAATATCACTTTGCATTTTTGCTCATTACTGGGCCATGCAATGTCCATTTGACTTGAAATTTTCACACAATACCCTGTAGACATATCAGATAATAGCAATATACATTGCATCAACCATTCATCACTTTTTGCACATGTCAACAAAGTTACTAGATCCCTTTAAGACAGATGTCGAAAGTTACCCTGGATTCCTTCACCTATGAGTGACCAAGGATGACAAGACGTAATTTCGTCATAGACCATATTAACCTTTCGTCAAAATCTGTTTAAAACGTGATCTAAAAGGATATTTGGCAAGAAGTTAGGCGGAACGTATACGCCTCATTATAAAGCTATGATCACCGACACTGATTGGGAAAACAAAAGTTGCTGCGTGTGTAATTGCTCTTTTAATAGTGTCGAACGTCACCCCGTTCTCTTCGCTTGGCCGACATAGCGCCTCTATCGCTCTCTCTTTTTCGTTCTCTCTACGTCTCTCTGTCTTCTGTTATTCCGTCATGCTCCAACGCAGTTTCGTCGCCCCCGTTTCCTATCCTGTATGTATGTTCTTGTTCAAATATTACGTTTTAATCAGTGTCATTACCTCCATGTTCCTGCTTTCTCTCTGTTAAAGATTTCCATTTGCTGTTTTGTCTAACTTTTTTTGCAAATACTTCGTCTCACCTTGTTCAATGTTTAATGATGTGTGATCTCACTCATCTTAACTATTATAGTTAAGGCACTTTGCATCATTATCCTCTGTCATTATTTGTTTTATCTTATATATATTCTCTCTTTATCCATCTCCCAAAGTTTAATTCTTTATCAAATTGTACTCGTTTGTATCTCATTTATTAAACCTTTCCACATGCGTCACTATTATACTTTCTTTAAATTCCACCCACCTCACACCCCCCCCCCCCCCCCCCCCCCCACCTCGCTCTCTCTCTTTATCTATACTGTTTATTCTTTATCTGCTTTTTTCGTGTCGGTGATTGTCATTAATTTTAATGCTTGGTCTTTGATCGTGTCTATCGCGTTTGATCGTCGTGTAATGGTTGGCGTTTGATCGGGAATTTCTATAAAAGCCCGGTGCAGCGATGGTATCGGTATCAGTTCCAGCACGGTCAAACCAGAAACAACCAGCTAGCTTGCAGCATCACCTTCATCTTCTTCTCAACCAGACACACATCCAACCTCAGCCACGTGAGTACTATTTATTTTGTCATAATCTTCTTAATCTTCTTATTATGTGCAGACAGTGATGAATGGTTAGTATAATGTATAGTTCCGTGATTTTATATGTCCTCTGAGTCCTGTGTAAATGGCCGAGTAATGACGGAAAATGCAAATTGATATGTGCTAACTCATTGCACTGTCTTTGTACACAGTTATGACTATCCAGTTGATAGTTAAAAATCCGAACACTTCAATCGTAAATATCTTTCTAACGAAAGGGAATTTTAAAAAATCGAAAAACCAAAACCTGATCCATGCTTCGATCGGTAATACGATTACAGCAAGGTATGAGAGAACTACAAGATTTCTCATCAAGTTTTTTGTATGTGGACAATTTTGCTTAAGTACAATCATGTAGATCACTTTAAAGTCCACAACGCAAGTATGTCCGTTTAACTACGGCCCGCCCAGCAGGTCTCGGGTTCGATCCCAAGCCGGGTTAGTTTAAACACATTAACATTGAGTTTTGGATATTGTAAACGATATAAAAACAAACTTATTTGAAAAACGGCAATTCGTTAGAACATTTTAAAGGGATATTTATATTTTAAAGTGATGAGTGATTAATAAAATGAGTATTGGATTGATCTGATATGTCGACAAAGTAATAGGTAAACATGTCACGTTAATTGGATGTTTTTTTGGCTGAGATATGAGCAAAAATGCAAAGTGATATTCACTAACTCATTGTACTTACTTTGTACACGGCATGAAAATATCCCGTACACAATTTCATATCTGAACACTTCAATCGTAAATATCTTTTGAACGAAATGGAAATTTGAAAAACCGAAACCTGTCCCGTGCTTTTATTGTTAATATGAACATGATAAGGTATGAGAGAACCACTAGAGTTCCAAGTAAGTTTTGAGGATTTGGACAATGTTACTAAGTCCCTTTAAATAATTACTTGAGTTATCTTAATTTCTTATCTCTAATTTCATTTTGGTTTGGACTTCGGGTTCTCAGAATCTTCAGTAAGAGTATATCATAAGTCATATCATAAGTATATCATATACATTGTCCATGTTTTCAGCAAAAAAAAGCAAATTATGTTTCCAGTATTCAGCCTAATAGTGTTGTTCTTGCTTGCTGGACCCCTCTCTATAATCATGATAATTGATTACTAGTGAATCGTTGATTGAATCTGTATTTCGTGTCTTACATTAGCAGCGTCTTTGATATTTGTAATCACAATGTTTCATTCAAATTGACTCTTTAAGATGTTTTGCCTGATATCATCTTCAAAGAGTCCTTGATATATAAAGTGGGCAGTTTTATTTGGAACGCCAAATGTCGTGTTCTTCGTTTGTTTAATGCCACATCGGTAGTAACATTCATTGGTGAAGCCAATCGAAAAACCCATTTTAGTTCTTTATGTTAAAAATATTGACTCTTATAAAAAAAAAACACATTATAGCAGTAGGCCAATTTGTAGGGCATGGACGATAAGAGGTGCATGCACGTTTTCAATGATGTGTTTTTCTTCCTTATCCAATTTTTCTATGATTTGTTTATCAAGATAAATTTGCTCTTGTTATTTCATTATCATCCGAGTTTTATGAAAATTAGTTGTAAACACATTCGGGTAGGCGTAGGAGGCGGGGGTGGGGGGGGGGGGGGGGGGGGGGGGGGGGGGTCACTCCCAACATGACTGGCTACGCACCCGCGTCCAAAAAAAGGGTCAAAAGGGTATCATTTTCAGCTATACGGGGTCGTCGACGTTATCCTTATTAAAGGGGTGGTTTTCAGTTCTCATTAGAAGAAAAAAAAACAGAAAAAGGGTAACCTTTTCAGGGGCACAAGTTTTCAGATATACAGCATCGTCGATATTTTCCTTTAAAAAGGGTTGGTTTTCAGCACTCATAAGAAAAAAAAAACCCACAAAAAGGGTACTTTTTCAGGTGTACAAGTTTTGGACGTTAGGTTCCATTTCAGAGGTTGATGGACACGGTTGGGTAGCACTTTTTTATGAGAGTGCAGAGTGACCCCCCCCCCCCCCTTCGATTGATTTGTGTCAACAAACTGATAAGTTTGGCTACAGGTGTAGAACTTTTTTAGCTCTGTATATACACAAACGAATGACCTGACCTCGCGCATCGCCGCGACAACGGATATTTTTACTGGTCTTTATCGTCTGTTCTTTTTTCTGATTTAGCATGAACAAGTTCTTCATCGTCTTCCTTGCCCTGGTCGTCGCGGCCGCCGCCTTCGAGTTCGAGGAGGAGGAGGACCTGGCGGCCGACATGGAGTTCGTCAAGAGGGATCCAATGATGCAGGAACTGTTCCTAGCCGAGAAGAGGGGAAAGTCCATTAGGAAGTACAAAAGTAAGTTGTTCGAGCACACTCCTATAATAGTATGTACAGTAGTACACGATAGTAAGAAATAACCGACTCTTTATGGGGTCTCTTTATGATTATGACGTCATACTACCCACTCCGGTGAGTGGAACAACAAGCGGAATATAAAGACTCATATTAGGTCTATAAACTGACCGCGCGCTTTAAAGGAGGGGGGAAATCCCGGCTTTGATTCAGGTTTATAGCTTTTAATATGTGCCTTTATTGATATACCACACTCTTTTTTTCAAAGAAATCCTTAAGTTGGGCAAAAAAGGTAAATTTCATGCAACATTTTTGCTTTATTTCGCATCGGCGTTCCATGCTCCTAAAAAAGATATTTATAGCAGAGCGGGAATGTGCGCACGTGCAACCCGGATCATGACATCACAAGCAGACCGCAACACGGAGGAACGTGCATGATTTACATGCAGAGCCTATGACTTGCTAGAAAAACAAACTCGTTTTTGCTTATAAATTGAGGCTTAACTGAAAATGCCTAAGAATTGCAAAAAAATGAATTGTATCAGGATGCAGCTACACATCTGAGTGTATATCGTCCATGATATAAACTTAAACAAATGTTTGCAAATATTGAAACAAATGGAAATAATATCTCTCTGTCAACGTGAGTATCGCACACAGCATGTACGTCTATGACCGAGCTAAACTGCGATTGCCTGCATGTGACGTCACAAAGATGACGTCATTTTTTTTCTCGCCCGTACTCAGTTTTTTTACGGCCGTTCCGAAAGTGAATTTTCAAGTTGATTTTTTTTATTTTACCGGGTTTTCCCACGTGGAAAATATGTTTGTATTAGTAATCTTCATGAAAATCTACCTTAGATACAGTAAAACACAATTTTGAGGCAGTTTTCTTGTCACCATACCTTTAAAGGGGTCCACTATAGGCAAAGCACAACACATAACTATATGATTATGCTTTGGTACCGTTGTGTGATATTAAATCGATGCTCAACCCTTTACAAAGGGTTGTGTTATTCATTAACAATACCATTATTTACCAACGCTTACGGAACCAACATGACCTCATGGTTCCGTGTGCGCCAAATGTCTGAGAGTGCGCCAATTCTATTCACGTGTACGTTTGGAGACAATAGAATCCCGGACGATGCGTTCACCTCAGACAAAAGGTATAGTCTCCGTATGTAAACCCATGAACGCATGCTTTAGTGTGGTGATGCGTTTTCCAATTATATAATTTTTTCTGGAAACATTTTTTTTCTGAACTTGTTGGTGGAATAGACTACTAAAGAAGTTACCTTTCATGTGGTGGTGGTGGTGGTACCCTTTAACTGCAGTGCCTTCTGCACACATGCTCACATTGCTATTATTGCATTGTATGTCCAGTGGCATTGGTCCTGTTCTTAGCCGAGAAGGGGGACATAGCGTAAGAACAGGAGTTAGTTGTTTAAGGTTGCACGTCAGTAATTAATCCGTCCCGAGATGCATCGTGGACCGGCTGAGGAAAGATGTCAGATAATGACGTAATATTGTGCAAATAAAACAATTTAAAACAATATTTATGTTCCTATAATATCTTGTTGTTTTTTGTTTATTTATATGTCAAAAGATTTATTCTATCTTCCACAAAATGCAGACATTAGTATATTGGGGATTTATTTTTATCAAGCCCTGCATATTATCCACAATTGATCTCTGTATACAGTGAAAAGACTGATATTCTGTATTCGAGGCCAATGTTTTACGTACAGTATATACGATTACTGACAAACATATATATAACTCGACAAGAATCGGTTGCTAGTTATGTTGTGATTTATAAATGCTTGATATAGTATTAAATGTATCCTGTGTTCTTTTGAATTAATTTCTTACTTGCAGCGTGCGATACACAATTGAATTCTGCCCAGGTTTGCTACTGTTCCAGGAGGAATGGCAAAACCGCATTCTGCACAGGTGAGACGAATCAAATAAATGTCCTACCCGAAAGAGTTGAAAGATATTCTGCCGTAATCTGACAAAAGGAAGCAACTGACAGTTGGTAGTTTTCTTGTAAATGAGGATTTGTATGATGATATTTTGTGCAGTTACTTCCTTTTGACCTATCAATTTCTCATAAATTGATTGTCGGGTGACTTTAATTTGTTCACCATTGTGTAGAGCATATCTCAATTACCATAAAACAAGTAAAAAGACTATCCATAAAATTGTCAGTTGCTTCCTTTTGTCAGATTACGGCAGTATTATTGCCCACCTTTTGCAACCCAACATTTAATAGTTGCATGACTATTGTCTTTTATGGAAGAACATACCATTTGATAGCGTGCCTGAGAAGACTGGGAGTTGGAAATATATTTAAGTGGAATACAATTGATTTGGTGTTTTTTTAAGAATAAACGGTCGCTACGACCGTTTTATTATTCTAGCATCTGTGGGCCCTATGTTGTACTAAATGTTCGTGGTTGTGCGCCATAAAGTTTAAGCACCATCAAAGTGATTTAGTGATGTAACAGGTTGATTTGTCTTTTAAACTTGGTGATGGTGATATAATATTCTATGATACAAAGATTCAGAATAGAAAGAAATGAGCCTACAAAGCGCTTGCATTATTTGAATTATATACTACTGTGAACGTTGACGATTTTGAATATGCCAGCAAGGGATCTAGTAGACAGAAAATTCCATCTCGATCTGGAGGGGTCCTTTAATATTTAATGACGTCATACTATCTCCTCCAGTGGTGAGTGAATACAACAAACGAGGAGAAAGACTGATATATCGGTCTAGGGATCTAGTAACTTTGTTGCACAAACTGAGGACGGGTTGGTAAAACGTGTATTTCTGTGATCTAATGCATGTGTCCACTAAGTGATGTGTGAAAATTCCATCATTTCATCTTTTAAAGGAATAGTTGAGTTTTGGTATAGAGGGCGCTGCACGAAATCATTTTTTTGTGAGGTAATGAAAAACCGAGTGTCAAATTTGAAAGCGCATACAATTTTAATGACAGAATAAACTTTATTTGATCAAAATCGGTTCAGAGACGGCTGAAATATCCATAAATATGCACATTTGTAATTATTGTGGGGCCCCCACAATAATTCAAAAAAATTGCACCAGCCGTTGAAAAAAAAAATGCGTGAACTTTTCAAAAATGTACAAAAGATGTTTTTTAATAGTTTTCGATGATCTCTCTATTTAATCATTATTTTAACAAAACATCACATGCACACTTTCTTTAATACAAAATGCTTGAAACCAATGAATTTTTAGTGAGCTTCCTCTTGTGTTTTAACAGCTCTTTTTGAATGATAACAGGCTTTTTACTTAGTCGTTTGTGATTTGTTATACCTTTCGAGCATGGTGAAGTTATAACTATTAGTTTGTAATGTAATGATGCAAATTTTGGTTCAAACACTTCAGTTTGACCGTAATCTCTGTGTAATCTCTTTACCAAAACTCAACTATCCCTTTAAATCATGAATGTCATATGACATTGAAAATTCAACGTGACGAGTTCTGACTCATTGCACTAATTGAAAGTGTGATTGTGATATTTGGATCAAATAATTCGTCATTAGAGAGATCATAAAATTAAAAAAATAACCATTTTGGTACATTCTAAATAATGTGAAGGATTTACAAATATTCTTTTTAATTTTTGAATAGAAGTTGGGCCAAACATTCATTCCCATCGGATATATTTATTATGGATATTTCAGCTGTTTCTTAACCAATCTTGATTAAAGAAAGTTGATTTTGTTTATAAGATTGTGTGTGTGTTCTTTAAATTCTGAACTTAGTTTTTCATTTACCCATAAAAAGAAAGCGCCCTCTTTATCAAAACTGAACTATCCCTTAAAGAAAAAGAAAAGTTGAGAAGGATAATACCATGATATTCGTCCGATGTCACTCTTTCAGTTGGTTTTATCGCTCTATGACTTCTGCAATAATAATGACACGTTTGTTATATTCTGTTTTTACACTAGGTGCCGGCAATGGAAATTTGTAAAAAAGTACCTTCACGACTGCTACGATACAAGTCCCTGACAACGGAACGATGACCACGATTTCCGCCAGTTTACTGGAAACTATTGAATGAAGAGTTTATAGATGGATACATAGTAATGTATGACATCTGCAATAGATTATGATATATTTATGAACGATTTCATCCCCTATATATACCCGCAGAACTTTGCCATGGCATTGTAATAAACTGATTTCCAAATCGCAACAATACGGTTCATTCTCATTATTCTCATTGCTAATGATGTAATTGTATAAAATGTTCGAGTAAAAAAGATAAAGGAAAAAGATAAGAGATTATTAGAAATTAGAGAGGTGACGTGTATAGAGAGATAGTGAGATAGTATTGATTGATTTATTGATCGATTGATTGATTGATTGATTGATTGGTTGGTTGGTTGGTTGGTTGGTTGGTTGGTTGATTGATTGATTGATTGAGTGAGTGCATGGCTGGCCTGTTTAACTGATGAAATTGAGACTAATAATAATAACAGAGCCTTCAAACACGCACACACACACACACACACACACACACACACACACACACACACACGCACCCACACACACACACACACACACACACACACACACACACACGCACACACATCCACACACACACACACACACAATCATGTACGTCATACACACGGATTGACACAAACGCACACACACATACATAATGACTCACATATTAGTATAGTTACCCATACTAATACCTGCAGCATGACAAGAATACAAGTATTATTCACACTAGCTGTACCCGCGGAAATCCGCGGGTTTTTGTGAGAGAGAGGCGATGATGACATAACGATACTTTAAATCTTTACTATTCCCAGAGTCATAATTTAAATAGTATAAGACAAAATAAACACGGGCGACTCAATCCCGTCCCACAACCCGTCGTTGGACGGGGCCCCGACGCATTAGGGTCCCGTCAAACGATATCTGGCCAATGTGATAGACATATGCACACTATCACGGTGGTGTGGTAGCTCATTTTTCAATCTAGTTGGGTGAACAATTATAAACACATATTTGGGTAGATTCAAGCACAACCGTATTTAATTTGCAGAGGTACTGCACTATGGGATCATTTTTTACAATAGTCTTTTAAAACCGATTTGACAGAATCTGTCTTTCATTTCGTGTTTCTGTCCGTAATTCTAGCATTCATTTCTGTAAATGTGTATGTGTATACTATTGGAAGTGATTTTAGTGACTTGTACATTCCACAAAAAATTAAGAGAACAGTCGTTTACTTTATTAAATATGTTTTATAACTCTTTAAAACGTCACGAAAAGCAGCAGGCTGAATTGTCGTATGGACGCTGTGCAGATATTGGGCCCCCTACGTCGGCGGTGAAATCTAAGTGCTGTTTGGTGCTTCGGCTAGAATGCCTACGCGCATTCTGTGACACTGGCTTGTAGCTTTATGGCGGTCCTACTAATCACCGCGAACACCGTGAATCACTACGAAGCACTACGAAATCACTACTAAGCACTACTAAGCACTACGAAGAGCAAAAAGATAGCATTTGGAGCGCATGTAGAAGTAGATGAGCAAAAATGCAAAGTGATGTTCACCAACTCCTTGCACTTGTACACTGTTTCGACGATCAATTGGATAATTCAACATCTGAACACTTCAATCGTAAATATCATTTTAACGAAAGGGAAAGTCTGGCAGCTACCATAGTCTACCTCTACGTGCGCGCATTAAACGTAGTTTTTAGTACAGGGCGCTCTTCGCAGTGCAATCTTCGTCTTCGTAGTGCCTCGTAGTACTGCGAAGACATGCTCTTCGCGGTGCTTCGTAAGGGTATCGTAGTGCTTCGTAGTGTGCTTAGCAGTGCTTCGCAGTGCTTCGCAGTGCTTCGCAGTGCCTAGTACTGATCCTTGGCGATTAGTAGGACCCGCTTTATGGTATATAAAAACCAATTTAAAAGTGGTTAAGAATCATTTTAAAACTTGGTTTATACAAAGAAAACAATATTTCTCGACATCTGATACGCATGAAATCCAACAAATATAAGCAAGTATTTTAAATAAATGTATTAAACATCACGTCGAATACAATCCAGAATTCATACACGAAATATAGGATTATGGGACCGAACGGCGCTTGGAATTGGTGCATCATTCCCGGCCCGACGGAGGCGGTCTAGACTCTAATACACTCGTGAGACTTGGTGTACACGGTACATGTGACTGGGTATAGGCAGAATCGGGACAGAAACACTCCCGTCAATCAGTCATTTCCTTCCTTATTCAAAAAAAAAAAATTATACTGTTGTACTCACCAGATGTGATTGATTTTCTCACCTAACTTTGCAGATCGTTCAGGATTCCCCGGTCAAAATATCGCGTCATGTTGGCCCTAGATATCCCAGTTTTTAAAATGGGAATGTTCGCACATCCGTCTATTGTACTGTACACGTCCATCCCGTATCACTTTACACGTGCAAATGACGTTCCCTATATATACAGCACATGAGCTGTACGTACACAACATACGATCTTGTTTTGGTCGGAAGCCAACAATTCGCAAGCAAATTACGATAGTCTTAATTCAGGCGCACACAGCGGCACACGTGTTATTTCCGATTTGACAGGCATACCATAATGTGTGTAAGTAATTTACAACGTATCGATTCCAGGCTGAACAAAGACTACATAATGAAAGGTCATTTCAGCAACACACTTTTCACGGTACTTCCGTCGCAAGCATGTGCGATGATCAGCGCTCGACGCGACTGCATGGCAAATGAACGTGGAATATTGGCCGATTCATAACTGACCACTGGTCAAACTGACCCCGACCTGACCCAGACCACAAACCTCTATGGGTCAATGCACTACGAAATGCATAGATGGACAGACAGACATACAGACAGACATACAGACAGACAGACATACATACGTAATCGGCTACTTTAGTATAGTAGATATATATACACATTATTTAAAATATGCAAAATATTATCATCTGATCATCATCAAATTGGTCATCAGGGCCATTCTTGGTCACGTGTGTGACCCAAAATATGAAAAATTCTGCAATAGTATGCTTATATTTTAGTAAGTATAGGAGGTATGGTGATGTAAACTTCATATATGACTTGCACATGTTGAAGTCTTTCATGTGTAACACAAAAGATTTTATTAGGATTACGTTGCCCAAGGACAGAGGTCAAATGGCATCGGTCACGTGTGTGACTTTGCACGGGAGCACTTTTGAAGAAAAAAAATTTAACTCAATTTCATTTTGGAAATCCTGTAAAATATGAAAAGCTAAAATGTTCATATTAGTATCAGACAACTTATATATATCTGTAAGTAAGAAAATGGTGAAAGATTAAAATTATCTCAAACTGTTGTTTTTTAATGCACATTATTATGTGGGGATGTCTGGGTCACGTGTGTGACATTTTGGGGTGGTCACGTGTGTGACATGTACAATGTGAATGGAAATATGAATTTTACAAATATTAGGTTTAGACAGTAAAATGAAGTTCAATTGTCACAAAGTTGGTATCATCATGTACAGGAGAATAAAAGGAATGAGCTAGCTTGATTATTTTCTGAGTTATGATATTTATTGGAATATTGAAATATGAAAATTTAATAATTTTTCTAAGAAATTTTATAAATTCAATTAAAAAAATATATTTCATGAAACCTTGGACACTGATCTTTCCATTAATGGAATAAAACTATTGAAAAAACAAATTCATTTTTTTCAAAAAAGTTTCACTTTTCAAAGAATGGCCCATCATCATCTTCTTCATTATCATCATCATCATCACAATCATCATCAACCATCGGCACGATCACCACCATCATCAACCATCATCACGACCAGCACGGTCGTCACCATAATCAAGATCACCATCATCATCATCATGACATCATGATCCTCGGACCTCGATCATCGTCAATGATTTATCTTCAAGACCCACACAATAATTAAAGGTAACGTTGAGTATTGGTCAAACTTAACTTTAGTAACCAAAACCTGCACGATTACGGTACAAACTAATAGTTATAACTTCACCATGCTCGAAAAGTATACACAATTACAAACGACAAAGTAAAACCCCTGTTATCATTCAAAAAGAGCCGTTACAACTCGAGTGTCAAATTAACTCTAGAGAGAAGCGCTAGCGTTCTAGGTCCTCCTAATACGGGACTGTTATGCGCGGTAATAGTTACCGCGCATATTCATGTATTCTGTTCGGAGTCGCGCTAACACATGGAGAGAAGTCGAGGAGGCGCATATATCACTGATTTTTGGGGGAATGGAGGGGAAAATCATAATTTTAATCCACCCGATAGTTGGATCACATAATGGAGAGTGAATTGGTGGTAAGTACCGTATCATATGTATAGTTTTAAGCACAATTAGCGTGCTTACAAATATTAATTTTCAGTCCCGTATTAAGAGGACCTAGAACGCTTGCGCCTCGCGCTAGCGTTCTCTAAAAAGTGATACCCGGACGTCAATCACTTTTATACAAATTTTGAAAGCAAATTTCACAACAATTAGAGCATTTGAATGGAAATTATTATTATTTCTTATGTTTTTTTCGATGATCTTTCATATGGAATTGAAATCAACCAAATCCGTTTGGGGGGGCACTTTGGAAATTACTAATACTCAAGGTTACCTTTAAGCGTTTGTATACTAAGATTAATAAGTAAGATTTGATTGACTCTATCCACCCCCTCTCGGGGTATGAGATCACAAATACATGTACAATAAATGTAACAATAATATTACAAAGATACACATGTGATTATGAAGACATTAACATTTTTACACATCAAGGCGAACTGGACAATTACCCCTTCTAATATACCATGCACTACGAGTAGGCCTATGTCTATTTACATTTCTTATGTGCGAGATATTATAATTTACACTATATTACTATACCATATACATTTGGCCCTTTTAGCAAACTGTAACATAATGATTCTATCAAATTTGGCTAATTTCTTTAGCTGGCAAGCATCAACTAAAGACAACTATATCAAAAACCTTACCCATGTGTAACGCACTTGGTCATGGGCTACTACCACACAAGTTTTGAAAAAAATAAACATACACAAATATAATGAAATTCATCACCAATATTATCTTATTGACGTACAAATTGGGCATTGCTAATCGTCTACTTAATTTGCACCAAATAGTATATGCAGGTAGCCTACTTTTCATTAACCAACTTGTTTTATATAGCATGCTATAGTTCGTGCAAATACGATTTGACCAAGTAGCTGCTCTCCATTCCTGAATAAACATGTTAGAGAGCCTAGTTTTCATACTCGTAGTATTCACAAAGATCCTAAGTTGAACTTAACTCGAAGTATGACGTAACTATTATGGAAAGCCATTTGTAGCCTTGGAATACAATATATTCAAAAGCAACAAAGCAAGAATTTTACACTTTTCATAAATATTGCATCAATAACATAACATTCTCCTTGATAATAGAAACTATTAATGATTTGAATCAGCATGTTACGCTCTGTCAAATAGACATTTGACCAGACCTCTCTTCAACGATATGGGATGGTGAGAGTCAAACGCTATATACTGGTCTGTGTGAGTAGGCTTCCTGTAGACTGAGGTGGAGAGCCTGTGGTTGTCGTGTCTGTGAACTAACGTGTCTAAAAATGCTATCTTCCCTTCGCACTCCATCTCATGATGTGAACTGGATGGATGGTTGTTCCGGTGAGAGTGCGGTGCGGGTAGTCAAACTGCTGTCTGATTGCAAGCGTTGCAAGGCCGCATTGCATGCGGCCTCAATCGGTACATTGGTAAAGAGAGACACGACGTCAAACGATACCATGCAGAGCGTCACGCATTGTGACAAGCCCACAACAGCCATGCAAAGAGCGGACTCATGTCCGTAGTGCCTTGAGTCTCAACGGTTACCCACGCCGTTTCATACACAACACCAAGAATAGAACGTCAAAACCCAAGGATCAGAAGGAATACAAGACTTTCACAGTCTTGCCGTACATAGATGGTGTCTCCCAACAACTCAGGCGCCGCCTAGAGAGCCATGGGATCCGAACGGTCTTCAGATCAGATACCACACTACGCCAGAAACTAACACGCCCTAAGGATCCAATTCCTCAACACAGACGGGACGGCATTGTGTATAACATCCCTTGCCAAGGATGCGATAGGTCCTACATCGGTGAAACTGCCCGACCGATATCAGAATCTCTGAGCATAAGAGGGACGTCAGACTCCGCCACACTGACAGCTCAGCCGTAGCCGAACATGCTTGGGAGAACCAGCATCAGCCAGACTGGGACGGGGTTCAATGCCTTTCCCAAGAACGGCATTGGTACACACGAGGGGTAAAGGAAGCTATCAATATCCGCCTCAATCCCAATAATTTCAACAGAGACAACGGGATCGATATCCCCGAGTTTTGGATGCGTACGATACGCCGCCATGAAACTCCCCGACCATCCCGCACCGACAGGCCTTCCCGCACCCAATAGGCCAGCCGAGCCAGCGGTCCGCTGATTGGTTGAGCACGCCATTGTTCCCGTCCAACAGGCAAGCCAAGCCAGCGGTCCGCTGATTGGTCGAGCACCCGTGTGCATCGGCCAATAAGCCTTGTCCGTTATTGACCAATTAGGAGTGTACTCGCTCATGCGGTATAGCGCGCTGCGCTCACCGCGGGGTATATATATTCCCTTGCTTACATTCGATTTGTATCACACCTGACAAAGTGTTGCAGCGGCGCACGAAACGTCGTGATCTTTTAGATTCCTTGTTGACCACATTGCGAGACAAACGAATATCACTAGCGATATCTTTTCCGATACTATATCCGCAATGAGTAATATATTTAGAATTATTATTATTAGTCCCCTCGTGTGATATAGCCAAACGTTCCCAAGCCATATGGACCCTGCATAATCAAAGCTGTCTGCAAGAAACTCCACCCACAAAACTTTGCGCTTAACTTTTCAACTGCAAAAGAAATTTAAAAAGAATCAATGGATATTTTGATCGTTTTCCTTTAATTAGCCTTACCCAATATCCAATTAGTATACACTTAATTGTATACAATATTTTACGTAAAAAAGAACAATTTCGTTTTGCTATAGCATTAACAGTTAAGTGCCATAAGTGTCACAATAATGATTTAAATGCATTAAAGGTTGTTTGCAACTCTCCGGGAGATTCTGCTAAAATAATTGTATCATTGGCATATATAATAATAATATATAGCTTTTATAGAGCGCCATCTATCTAGTTGCCTATTCAGAGGCGCATTATTACCCTTGGTCATCAGGTACAGTTCAAACCCGCACAATTATCTTGTGCACCATCTCAACTCCCAGGGGAGCATACTAGCCCAAGCTGCCCAACGGGCGCTGAAGGCTAATTAACACCCGACCAAGTACCCATTTATACTCCTGGGTAGAGAGCAGCAATGTGGATTAATTGTCTTGCTGAAGGACAAACGGAGTGGGCAGGGTTCGAACTCGGGATCTCGAGGTCAGAAAGCGCGCGCTCTACAGATCTTGCTACACCACATCCACACAAAGAAAATAGATCCGTACCATCAAAAGGCAACTTATTTGTAATAATAACATTCACAAATTCTAAGCCCTTGTACGTGTTTCCAATAAATTGTTGGAAATCGTTCAAATAAATAGCAAACAAGAGAGGTGATAGGTTTTCACCTTGACACACTCCAATATTGCATAATAAATTGGACATCTCTCCCTTGTTAGCAATACATGATTTAGCACACCTATACGTGTCACTCTTATTCTCCCATTCTTAACATTATAATCCATAAAGCTGCTCGATTAATCAAATCAATTAACGGGTTTTTTAATGAATGAATGCACAATAAATGCGTTTTGAATTATGTAAGTTAATATCACTTATAGTCTTTAAAGCATACACGTTATCTATGGCTGAATATTTAGACCGGAAGCCAGTTTGCTCTTCTCCTATTCTCTCATCCTCAGAAAACATGGAAGATGGGTAATCCTAGAATTTAAAATTGATGTAAAGAGTTTACCAAAACAACTCAATAAAGTAATACCTCTATTTTTCATCAGGGTTTGTATTCACTCACCCTTATTCTTAAATAGAAATAATTATCCCAACACTCATTCTGTTGGGACAATACCGGAATCCAGTAGCCTACAATATTAAAGAACTTAACTAGCACCTAGGGGTGTTTCACAAAGATCCCTTGGAAGCGATCGAACTTAAGAATTATGGAAAGCTATTAGTTTCTTTGTAATATTGTTCAATACATTATTTAAACAGGCCTTTAATTTGGATACATATCATTTGTATTTTCTTTGATCAAAGAGACGTTGAACAAGTTATTCATGTGAAATATTGCGGAAAGCTTAAAATATTCGCATTTGGGCCCTTGGACTCTGATGCTAATAAATGTTAATATCTAAAGTCCCTTCTCTGTATGGTGATACAAAAATCGAATTAAAAGTGCTGCAATATGCAGACGATACATCGTTAGTTTTTCGGGGAAAATCATCTTTAAGACATATTATAAAAGAACTAGAATTATTTGGAAAGGTAGCCGGTCCCCTTATTAATAAAGATAAAACAATATTGAAATGGTTAGGCCCAATACAACAAAGATGGGATTTTCATGAATATGGACTGAAGGTAGTGTAAAATATTTAGGAGTTCATATAAGTACTGATTTGGAACTGGTGGTAAAAAGGAATTGGGAAACAAAATTACAAAAGATTCAAGATTCAAAGTTAAAGTTAAAGTCTTTCCCGTACCAATGTTGGCACATAAGGCGGCGCCTATCTCCGTTTCAATAGCCCTAGGCCACACGTCTACTAAATGTAGCGAAAGTTACAGAAGGGGGCTAGTCCTCTGGTAACTCGTGTGATAAACTTTCCCTTCTTCATTCTATAAATGCCGAGTGTCTGGCTAGAAGGCAGAAGGTACCATTTTTTTTTAAGTCTTTGGTATGACCCGGTCTGGGTTCGAACCCGGGACCTCCCGTGCATGAGGCGGACACTCTAACCGCTAAGCCACCATGCTCGGTAGATTCAAAGAATTGTAGATAATTGGAAAAAAAGAAACCTTAGGCTCCTACTCTTTTTGGTAGAGTACTTATTGTAAAAACATTGCTTATTAGTCAAGTTGCTCATTTGAGAATGTATTGTTCGGTACCACAACATATAAGAAAACGATTAGAAAAAATTATGTATAATTTTGTTTGGAATTCAAAAATGGATAAAGTTAACAGAGAAACAATTACTAAAGATTATCACGAGGGTGGTATTAAGATGATCGATATTGAAAAGTTGATTATAAGTTTTAGACTAAAATGGCTGGGTAAAATATTAGATGATTCAGATGGCTTCTGGAAAGAGATGTCAAATTTTTATTTTCAATCATTAGGTGAGCTAAAGTTAATTGTTATATTGATGTATATATGGTAGACACATACTTTGCTAGCAAATTGCCAGAGTTTTATTTTGAAATGTTGAATCCATGGATTATTATGAATACAAACAATGAAAATAATAGTACTGATTATAAACAGATAAACAGATTATATGGTATAATAAATATGTAGTTTTTAAAAAGAAACCTTTCTTTTTTAAGAACTGGTACTCAAGTGGAACAATTTATTTGAAAAAATGTTTGTTTTGATAATAGATTTATTACAACATCAACATTTATAGAAAATGTTCGTAATAAGAAATCAAAAGTAATTGTAATGTTCGAATATTTTAGATTACAAAAAGCGATACCCCAAGTATGGATGAATAATTTGAAAGAACCAAAATGTTTAGAAATACCAAAAGTTTTGATTGGAGAAAAAGAAAGACTTATTCAAAAAGTATCAAGTAAATTATTTTATATTTCACTTTCTACAAATGGAAATGCAATTGAAGGCCCATCTTATTGGGTAAAGAAATTAGATTGTTATGTTGATTGGAAACATGTTTATAAAAGAAATATTGTGTGTATCGAGGAGAACAAATTAAGACAATTTAATTTTAAAGTCATTTATAATTTGATCGTAGTAAAAAGAAAATTATTTATATGGAAACTTAGTAATAGTGATACATGTGAAACATGTCATTGTCGAAAAGATTTATATCATGCTCTATTGGAATGTAAAATGAATGAAATATTTTTTAGAAATTTTACGCAATTGGTAAAACATGTTTATAATGTAAATGTAGAAATTAATATATTTACATTACTGAAAAAAAATGTAGAAGACAAGATAAATGATATTTTAACTATAGCTTTTTGGAGCATATATAAAATTATAGTAATCAGAAATCAATCGGGAAAAGATGAAAGAAGTACAAAACTATGGTTTACATTATTAAAGGAAGTTCACTTTCGCATACAAATTAATGATTACCTGCGTAAAGAAAATAAAAAAGAATGGTATAGGTTTTCCCGCTCAATTTTGCACTTTTTTCAATCGAATTCATTTAGGGTCATTCGAATTCGCGCGTTGCCGCGTAATCGTTGGTATCGGACTTCCAAATTCCGAATAAGTGCATGCGAATTCATGCATACGCACACGCTTTCGTGAATAGACACAGAAGTTCATTTATGGGCATTCGAATTCGCGAATGTGCAGCCAACTGTCAACGGCCTTTCGCGAATTCGAATGACCATTGATGAAAAGGTATGCACTTTGTGCAAATTCACTTGCTCCTACGTGATTTTGAACGACTATTTACGAATTCGAATGCTGCTTTGGTACGGCGATCACAAATCGCGCGAATTCGTTTGCTCCTATTATCAATTCGATTGACACAATCGCGAAATTGAGCGGGAAAACCTATATTATTTACCATATATGATAAAAACATATTTTTAATGTCTAAATTGATGTAAAAGAGAAATTGATTGTAATATGATTTGTTAAACTGTATGGAACTTCAAGTCTTTCACAAGTTTTAGAAGTTTACGCTTCGTAATCATCAACTCAACTTCTTTCAAAGTAGCTATAAATCGGAACATTTAATAAACAAACATTTAAAGGGCATCAAGCGTGGGGATGCTACATAGCGGGTCGCCATTTTGAACTGGGTTAGTTTGCGCGCACCGCATGACACTGAGCTAACGTGCATCACGCACCGTGCGCAACGCGTATGCAAGATGGCGCCGCGCATCTCATTTGACGAATCTGAACTACCTTTAAGGCTGAGATACTTACTCTCGCATATACAAATTGGGGGTTCTGGCTCAGCAACCTCCATATTTCTTACACGACTAAAACGATTTTCAAAATCATTAAATGATACATTTCCAGTATCTTTTCCTTACATTACGGTATGTCCATTCTTCACTTAGCAGCTGCCAATATTCATTGGAATTGTTTGTCCGCAACGAACCTAATGATTTATTCAAGGCTCTTAAAGGGATAGCTGAGTTCTGGTAAGGAGAGTACAGTATTGGTGAAACTGAATTTTAGTAGCCAAAACCTGCATCATTACATTACAAACTAATAGTTACAACTAGAAAGGAACACAAAATTACAAATGACGTAGTAAAGATCATGTTATCATTCAAAAAGAGACGTTAAAACGTAAGAGGGCGCTCTCTAAACACTCATCGGTTTCAACCATTTTGAATAAAATATTGTGCATGTGATGCTTTGTTGAAATAGTAATTAGATAGATAAATAACCAACAACTATTTAAATACCTATTTTGTAACTTTTTGAAAAGAGGAAGCATTTTTTTGAATTTTTAACGGCTGGTTCAAAATTCTCTAATAAACCTGGGGCCCCAGGATTATTACAAATAGTTATATTTATGGATATTTCAGCCGTCTCTGAACCAATTTTGATCAAACAAAGATCATTTTATTATTTAAATATTATGCTCTTTCAAATTTTACACTCAGTTTTTCATTACCTCACAAAACAAAAAAGTAGTCTAGCGCCCTCTCTACCAAAACTCAACTATCCCTTTAAATTACAACGAAATAAATTCATGTAAGATTTTCCTGCACAATCACTCATTTTCACTTGAATCAACGGGAACATCAGAGTACTTCCTTAACAATTTTACTTTCCTCTATTAGAACCAACCAACCACCCCCCCCCCCCCCCGTTTGACCAAAAAATTACTGACCCCCCCCCCCCCCCCCCCCCCTTTACCACTTGTAGCTGGTGTCAAGACCACATTTTAGCGGTCTCGACCGTCATTACCAATAGTCTTGGCCTTGAAAATTTGGAAAGGTACTCGGCTTCAAAAGTTGTATACGGAAACTCCCCCCCACCCACCCCCCCCCCCCCCGCGTATACGACTCTCACCCCCCCCCCCCCCCCCCCTTGAACAAATCCTGGGTACGCCACTGGAACCATCCATTTTGTACATAAAAATATTTTTTCCGAACATAATTTTATAAGCATCTCGACACATATTTATACAAGTAAAGTAGTATACCAGGCGCGAAGTTTGAAATATCGTTTTTTGGTGTGTATGTATGACGCGACGCACGGTACATCTCGCACGCGCTAACGCTACGATATATCGATAGCGAGTGTGCAGCCATGGCGTCGATCCCTTGCAGAATCTCTCTGATGAGCGATTGGAATAGCAGTTTAAATTTCACCACCTGAACTAATGTAAAATCCCTGTGGTTCATAAAAGTGTTCTTCAGTTTAGTTACTGTATGCAGTATTATTTTAGCAAATTCAATATATCCGTGGTTATTGTTTGCCCATAACACGATCACCATCAATTGGACAAAATTGTCTTGTGAGTAATAGTCAATGCTGTATGGACAAATTTGCGAAATTTCGGCAACAAAAATTTGACATTGTTTTTATTTATTTTCAATTGAAATTAAAGATAATTTGAATTAAACAGTGAATCCGTGAATAAAATCAAGTAAGTGGATACATCATACTTTCAGAAATGTTGTAAATGCTGTAACCATGGTAATGTTTCTGCATGTATTTCAATGAATAACAAAAACAAAAACACAAAACTTATCCTCAATTACAGGGACTCCAATTTGAATTCTAGCGGTTTCCTCATACCTTGTTGTATATATTCGTATTGACAATAAAATCATGGGACAGGTTTCGGTTTTTCAAATTTCCCTTTCGTGACAAAGATATTGTACGATTGAAGTGTTCAGATAATAAAAACTCCGTTGGAGTTTTGAAACCGTGTAAAAAGTGAGTGCAGTGAGTTAGTGAATATCACTTTGCATTTTTGCTCATTACTGGGCCATGCAATGTCCATTTGACTTTAAATTTTCACACAATACCCTGTAGACATATCAGATAATAGCAATATACATTGCATCAACCATTCATCACTTTTTGCACATGTCAACAAAGTTACTAGATCCCTTTAAGACAGATGTCGAAAGTTACCCTGGATTCCTTCACCTATGAGTGACCAAGGATGACAGGACGTAATTTCGTCATAGACCATATTAACCTTTCGTCAAAATCTGTTTAAAACGTGATCTAAAAGGATATTTGGCAAGAAGTTAGGCGGAACGTATACGCCTCATTATAAAGCTATGATCACCGACACTGATTGGGAAAACAAAAGTTGCTGCGTGTGTAATTGCTCTTTTAATAGTGTCGAACCTCACCCCGTTCTCTTCGCTTGGCCGACATAGCGCCTCTATCGCTCTCTCTTTTTCGTTCTCTCTACGTCTCTCTGTCTTCTGTTATTCCGTCATGCTCCAACGCAGTTTCGTCGCCCCCGTTTCCTATCCTGTTTGTATTTTCTTGTTCAAATATTACGTTTTAATCAGTGTCATTACCTCCATGCTCCTGATTTCCCCTTTCTCTCTGTGCTGTTTTGTCTAACTTTTTTTTGCAAATACTTCGTCTCACCTTGTTCAATGTTTTATGATGTGTGATCTCAGTCATCTTTAGTTAAGACACTTTGAATCATTATCCTCTGTCATTATTTGTTTTATCTTATATATATTCTCTCTTTCTCCATCTCCCAAAGTTTAATTCTCTATCAAATTGTACTCGTATCTCATTTATTAAACCTTTCCACAGGCGTCACTATTATACTTTCTTTAAATTCCACCCACCTCACACCCCCCCCCCCCCCCCCCCCCTCCCCTACCTCACTCTCTCTTTATCTATACTGTTTATTGGTTATCTGCTTTTTTTTCGTGTCGGTGATTTTCATTAATTTTAATGCTTGGTCTTTGATCGTGTCTATCGCGTTTGATCGTCGTTTAATGGTTGGCATTTGATCGGGAATTTCTATAAAAGCCCGGTGCAGCGATGGTATCGGCATCAGTTCCAGCACGGTCCAACCAGAAACAACCAGCTAGCTTGCAGCATCACATTCATCTTCTTCTCAGCCAGACACACATCCAACCTCAGCCACGTGAGTACTATTTATTCTGTCATAATCTTCTTAATCTTTTTTATTATGTGCAGACAGTGATGAATGGTTAGTATAATGTATAGTTCCGTGATTTTATAATATGTCCTCTGAGTCCTGTGTAAATGGCCGAGTAATGACGGAAAATGCAAATTGATATGTGCTAACTCATTGCACTGTCTTTGTACACAGTTATGACTATCCAGTTGATAGTTAAAAATCCGAACACTTCAATCGTAAATATCTTTCTAACGAAAGGGAATTTAAAAAAAATCGAAAAACCAAAACCTGATCCATGCTTCTATCGGTTATACGATTACAGCAAGGTATGAGAGAACTACAAGATTTCTCATCAAGTTTTTTGTATGTGGACAATTTTGCTTAAGTACAATCATGTAGATCACTTTAAAGTCGACAACGCAAGTATGTCCGTTTAACTACGGCCCGCCCAGCAGGTCTCGGGTTCGATCCCAAGCCGGTTTAGTTTAAACACATTAACATTGAGTTTTGGATATTGTAAACGATATAAAAACAAACTTATTTGAAAAACGGCAATTCGTTAGAACATTTTAAAGGGATATTTATCTTTCTTGACAAGTGCAAAAAGTGATGAGTGATTAATAAAATGAGTATTGGATTGATCTGATATGTCCACAAAGTAATAGGTAAACATGTCACGTTAATTGGATGTTTTTTTGGCTGAGATATGAGCAAAAATGCAAAGTGATATTCACTAACTCATTGTACTTACTTTGTACACGGCATGAAAATATCCCGTACACAATTTCATATCTGAACACTTCAATCGTAAATATCTTTTGAACGAAATGGAAATTTGAAAAACCGAAACCTGTCCCGTGCTTTTATTGTTAATATGAATATGATAAGGTATGAGAGAACCACTAGAGTTCCAAGTAAGTTTTGAGGATTTGGACAATGTTACTAAGTCCCTTTAAATAATTACTTGAGTTATCTTAATTTCTTATCTCTAATTTCATTTTGGTTTGGACTTCGGGTTCTCAGAATTTTCAGTAAGAGTATATCATAAGTCATATCATAAGTATATCATAAGTATATCATATACATTGTCCATGTTTTCAGCAAAAAAGAGCAAATTATGTTTCCAGTATTCAGCCTAATAGTGTTGTTCTTGCTTGCTGGACCCCTCTCTATAATCATGATAATTGATTACTAGTGAATCGTTGATTGAATCTGTATTTCATGTCTTACATTAGCAGCGTCTTTGATATTTGTAATCACAATGTTTCATTCAAATTGACTCTTTAAGATGTTTTGCCTGATATCATCTTCAAAGAGTCCTTGATATATAAAGTGGGCAGTTTTATTTGGAACGCCAAATGTCGTGTTCTTCGTTTGTTTAATGCCACATCGGTAGTAACATTCATTGGTGAAGCCAATCGAAAAAACCATTTTACTTCTTTATGTTAAAAATATTGACTCTTATAAAAAAAAATATTAAAAAAAACACATTATAGCAGTAGGCCAATTTGTAGGGCATGGACGATAAGAGGTGCATGCACGTTTTCAATGATGTGTTTTTCTTCCTTATCCAATTTTTCTATGATTTGTTTATCAAGATAAATTTGCTCGTGTTATTTCATTATCATCCGAGTTTTATGAAAATTAGTTGTAAACACATTCGGGTAGGCGTAAGAGGCGGGGGTGGGGGGGTCACTCACAACATGACTGGCTACGCACCCGCGTCCAAAAAAAAGTGTCAAAAGGGTATCATTTTCAGCTATACGGGGTCGTCGACGTTATCCTTATAAAAGGGGTGGTTTTCAGTTCTCATTAGAAGAAAGAAAAAAACAGAAAAAGGGTAACCTTTTCAGGGGCACAAGTTTTCAGATATACAGCATCGTCGATATTTTCCTTTAAAAAGGGTTGGTTTTCAGCACTCATTAGAAAAAAAAACACAAAAAGGGTACTTTTTCAGGTGTACAAGTTTTCGACGTTAGGTTCCATTTCAGAGGTTGATGGACACGGTTGGGTAGCACTTTTGTATGAGAGTGCAGAGTGACCCCCCCCCCCCCCCCCCCCCCTTCGATTGATTTGTGTCAACAAACTGATAAGTTTGGCTACAGGTGTAGAACTTTTTTAGCTCTGTACGCAAACGAATGACCTGACCTCGCGCATCGCCGCGACAACGGATATTTTTACTGGTCTTTATCGTCTGTTCTTTTTTCTGATTTAGCATGAACAAGTTCTTCATCGTCTTCCTTGCCCTGGTCGTCGCGGCCGCCGCCTTCGAGTTCGAGGAGGAGGAGGACATGACGGCCGACATGGAGTTCGTCAAGAGGGATCCAATGATGCAGGAACTGTTCCTAGCCGAGAAGAGGGGAAAGTCCATTAGGAAGTACAAAAGTAAGTTGTTCGAGCACACTCCTATAATAGTATGTACAGTAGTACACGATAGTAAGAAATAACCTACTCTTTATGGGGTCTCTTTATGATTATGACGTCATACTACCCACTCCGGTGAGTGGAACAACAAGCGGAATATAAAGACTCATATTAGGTCTATAAACTGACCGCGCGCTTCAAAGGAGGGGGGAAATCCCGGCTTTGATTCAGGTTTATAGCTTTTAATATGTGCCTTTATTGATATACCACACTCTTTTTTTCAAAGAAATCCTTAAGTTGGGCAAAAAAGGTAAATTTCATGCAACATTTTTGCTTTATTTCGCATCGGCGTTCCATGCTCCTAAAAAAGATATTTATAGCAGAGCGGGAATGTGCGCACGTGCAACCCGGATCATGACATCACAAGCAGACCGCAACACGGAGGAACGTGCATGATTTACATGCAGAGCCTATGACTTGCTAGAAAAACAAACTCGTTTTTGCTTATAAATTGAGGCTTAACTGAAAATGCCTAAGAATTGCAAAAAAATGAATTGTATCAGGATGCAGCTACACATCTGAGTGTATATCGTCCATGATATAAACTTAAACAAATGTTTGCAAATATTGAAACAAATGGAAATAATATCTCTCTGTCAACGTGAGTATCGCACACAGCATGTACTTCTATGACCGAGCTAAACTGCGATTGCCTGCATGTGACGTCACAAAGATGACGTCATTTTTTTTCTCGCCCGTACTCAGTTTTTTTACGGGGGTTCCGAAAGTGAATTTTCAAGTTGATTTTTTTTATTTTACCGGGTTTTCCCACGTGGAAAATATGTTTTTATTAGTAATCTTCATGAAAATCTACCTTAGATACAGTAAAACACAATTTTGAGGCAGTTTTCTTGTCACCATACCTTTAAAGGGGTCCAATATAGGCAAAGCACAACACATAACTATATGATTATGCTTTGGTACCGTTGTGTGATATTAAATCGATGCTCAACCCTTTACAAAGGGTTGTGTTATTCATAAACAATACCATTATTTACCAACGCTTACGGAACGAACATGACCTCATGGTTCCGTGTGCGCCAAATGTCTGAGAGTGCGCCAATTCTATTCACGTGTACGTTTGGAGACAATAGAATCCCGGACGATGCGTTCACCTCAGACAAAAGGTATAGTCTCCGTATGTAAACCCATGAACGCATGCTTTAGTGTGGTGATGCGTTTTCCAATTATATAATTTTTTCTGGAAACATTTTTTTTCTGAACTTGTTGGTGGAATAGACTACTAAAGAAGTTACCTTTCATGTGGTGGTGGTGGTACCCTTTAACTGCAGTGCCTTCTGCACACATGCTCACATTGCTATTATTGCATTGTATGTCCAGTGGCATTGGTCCTGTTCTTAGCCGAGAAGGGGGACTTAGAGTAAGAACAGGAGTTAGTTGTTTAAGGTTGCACGTCAGTAATTAATCCGTCCCGAGATGCATCATGGACCGGCTGAGGAAAGATGTCAGATAATGACGTAATATTGTGCAAATAAAACAATTTAAAACAATATTTATGTTCCTATAATATCTTATTGTTTTTTGTTTATTTATATGTCAAAAGATTTATTCTATCTTCCACAAAATGCAGACATTAGTATATTGGGGATTTATTTTTTATCAAGCCCTGCATATTATCCACAATTGATCTCTGTATACAGTGAAAAGACTGATATTCTGTATTCGAGGCCAATGTTTTACGTACAGTATATACGATTACTGACAAACATATATATAACTCGACAAGAATCGGTTGCTAGTTATGTTGTGATTTATAAATGCTTGATATAGTATTAAATGTATCCTGTGTTCTTTTGAATTAATTTCTTACTCGCAGCGTGCGATACACAATTGAATACTGCCCAGGTTTGCTACTGTTCCAGGAGGAATGGTAAAATGGCCTTCTGCTCAGGTGAGACCAATCAAATATCCTAACCGGTGTCACGCTAAATCCGTACGCACTGCGAAATTCGTACGCAGTCGCAAATACGCATGCGCACCTGTGGGAAAATTGCCTGCAAAATTCGTTCCCATTCATGCCATTTGTAATAAAGCATGCAAAATCCCTCCTTGAGGCTCCTTGCAGCACAAAGTGTTGTCAGAACCCGACGGTGGATTAAGAAAATCCATTCACGCCATTTAAAAATTTGATAAAACATGTGTCAATTTGTCATTTGAATGAAATTGCGGCGTAATAATGAACACGATTTTCGCAAGATACGCACCATATATAGGCATGACTGTCTAAGCGCATGCGCATTTGCGACTGGGTACGGATTTCGCAGGTCACGGATATAGCACCACACCGGAAGAGTTGAAAGATAATATTATTGCTCATCTTTTGCAACCCAACATTCAACGGTTGCATGATTATTGTATTTTATGAAAGAAAATACCATCTAAGAGCGAGCCTGAGAAGATAAGAAGTTGGAATTATATTGATTGTTGTTTTTTTTTTTAAGAATAAACGGTCGGTGCGACCGTTTTATTATTCTATAGCATCTGTGTGCCCTATATTTTGTACTAAATTTTCGTGGTTGAGCACCATAAAGTTTAGAGGGGTAGTTTAGTTTTGGTAAGGCTGAACTTTAGTAGCCAAAACCTGCACAGTAACATTATAAACTAATAGTTATAACTCCACCATGCTCGAAAGGTATACAACATTACAAACGACTAAGTAAAAAGCCTGTTATCATTCAAAAAGAGTCATTAAAACACAAGAGGTCGCTTTTAAAAAAGGCATTGGTTTCAACCATTTTCATACAAAATTATGCATGTGATGTTTTATTGATATAATGATTAAATAGCGAGATCATCAACAACTATTTAAAAAACGCTTTTGAACATTTTTGAAAAAGTGCAAGCATTTTTTTATTTTTTCTAAAAATCATCTAATTATTTGGGCCCCAAATAATTATAAGATCAGATATATTTATTGATATTTCAGCCGTTTCTGGGTCGATTTTTACCAAATAAAGTTTATTCTGCCATTAAAATTGCATGTTCTCTCAAATCCGACACTCAGTTTTTCATTACCTCACAAAAAAATTGTGATGTGCAGCGCCCTCTCTACCAAAACTAAACTACCCCTTTAAGCACCATCAAAGTGATTCAATCAGGTTTGTGATGTAACAGGTTGATTTGTCTTTTACACTTGGTGATGGTGATATAATATTCTATGATACAAAGATTCAGAAAACAAAGAAATGAGCCTACAAAGCGCTTGCATTATTTGAATTATATACTACTGTGAACGTTGACGATTTTGAATATGCCAGCAAGGGATCTAGTAGACAGAAAATTCCATCTCGATCTGGAGGGGTCCTTTAATATTTAATGACGTCATACTATCTCCTCCAGTGGTGAGTGAATACAACAAACGAGGAGAAAGACTGATATATCGGTCTAGGGATCTAGTAACTTTGTTGCACAAACTGACGATGGGTTGGTAAAACGTGTATTTCTGTGATCTAATGCATGTGTCCACTAAGTGATGTGTTAAAGGAATAGTCGAGTGTTGGTATAGAGGGCGCTGCACGAAATCATTTTTTGTGAGGTAATGAAAAACCGAGCGTCAAATTTGAAAGCGCATACAATTTTAATGACAGAATAAACTTTATTTTATCAAAATCGGTTCAGAGACGGCTGAAATATCCATAAATATGCACATTTGTAATTATTGTGGGGGCCCCACAATAATTCAAAAATTTGAACCAGCCGTTGAAAAAAAAAAAATGCGTGAACTTTTGAAAAATGTACAAAGGATGTTTTTTAATAGTTTTTGATGATCTCTCTATTTAATAATTGTTTTAACAGAACATCACATGTACAATTTATTTAATACAAAATGCTTGAAACCAATGATTGTTTTTTAAAGTGAGCTTTCTTTTGTGTTTTAACAGCTCTTTTTGAATGATAACATGATTTTTACTTAGTCGTTTGTGATTTGTTATACCTCTCGAGCATGGTTAAGTTTTAATTATTAGTTTGTAATGTAATGATGCAGGTTTAGGTAATCTCTGTGTAATCTCTGTCATATGACTGAGCAATTAAATGAGCGAAAATTCAACGTGACAAGTTTGAACTCATTACACTAATTGTGCACACAGCAGAAAGTGTGATTGTGATATTTGGTTAAAATAATACGTCAATAGAGGGATCATAAAATTAAAAATAACCATTTGGTACATTCTTAATAATGTGAAGGATTTACAAATATTCTTTTAAATTATTGAATAGAAGTTGGGCCATCATTCATTCCCATCGGATATATTTATTTTGAATATTTCAGTTGTTTCTTAACCGATCTTGATTAAACAAAGTTGATTTTGTTTATAAAATTGTGTGTGTGTTTTTTTTTATTCTTAACTTAGTTTTTCATTAGCCCACAAAAAGAAAGCGCCCTTATCAAAACTGAACTATCCCTTAAAGAAAAAGAAAAGTTGAGAAGGATAATACCATGATATTCGTCCGATGTCACTCTTTCAGTTTGTTTTATCGCTCTATTTTTCTGCAATAACAATGACACGTTTGTTATATTCTGTTTTTACACTAGGTGCCGGCAATGGGGAAAATTTGTAAAAAGTACCTTCACGACTTCTACGATACAACTCGGAGTCCCTGACAACAGAACGATGACCACGATTTCCGCCAGTTTACTGGAAACTATTGAATGAAGAGTTTATAGATGGGTACATAGTAATGTATGACAGCTGCTATAGATTACGATATATTTATGAACGATTTCATCCCCTGTACCCGCATAACTTTGCCATGGCATTATAATAAACTGATTTCCAAATCGCAACAATACGGTTGATTCTAATTGTTCTCATTGCTAATGATGTAATTGTATAAAATGTTCGAGTAAAAAAGATAAAGGAAAAAGATAAGAGATTATTAGAAATTAGAGAGGTGACGTGTATAGAGAGATAGTGAGATAGTATTGATTGATTGATTGATTGATTGATTGATTGATTGATTGATTGATTGATTGATTGATTGATTGGTTGGTTGGTTGGTTGATTGATTGATTGATTGATTGATTGATTGGTTGGTTGGTTGGTTGGTTGGTTGGTTGGTTGGTTGGTTGGTTGAATGATTGATTGAGTGCATGACTGGCCTGTTTAACTGATGACATTGAGACTAATAATAATAACAGAGCCTTCAAACACGCACACACACACACACACACACACACACACACACACACACACACACACACACACACACACACACACACACACACACACATCCACCCCCCCCCCCACACGCACGCATGCATACACTTTTTTTAAAGTGATTTTTATTCCTCCAAAGATATAACATTTCCAATTGAATAAAACATGTTCAATGTTAAGAAATACAACAATTATAGCATAATGACTATAAAGTACAAATGATTCTTACATTGAAAAAAAACAACAACAAAATACAAAATTAATACAGATCAAGTAATATTCAATTCACATACCATAAAATAAACATAATGGAGGTTTAAAAGATAAAAAAGAGAAAACGACATGATACTCATTCACGTCTCGTTTACTCCCCCCCCCCCCCCCCCCACCCCATGCATACACACAGCTGAACACACACGTGCACACCTACACACACACACATACTCACCCACGCACACATGTACGTCATAGAGTTACCCATACTAATACCTGCAGCATGACAAGAATACAAGTATTATTCACATAATTATATACACATTATTTAAAATATGCAACATATTATCATCTGATCATCATCATAATTGATCATCGTCAAAGATTTATCTTCAAGACCCACACAATAATTAAGCGTTTGTATACTAAGATTAATAAGTAAGATTTTATTGACTCTATCCTCAACCTCTCGGGGTATGAGATCACAAATACATTTACATAGTATAAATGTAACAATAATAATATAGCAATGATAAACATGTGCTTATGAAGACATGAGCATATTTACACATCAAGGCGAACTGGACAATTCACCCTTCTACCATGCACTACGAGTATATAGGCCTATGCCTATTTACATTACTTATGTGCGAGATATATTATCATTTACACTATATTACTACCATGTACATTTGGCCCTTTAGCAAACTGTAACATAATGATTCTATCAAATTTGGCTAATTTCTTTAGCTGGCAAGCATCAACTAAAGACAACTACCAAAAGAAAGTAAACACTTTTTCAAGTTCATATTTTTCATATAAGATTTTATAAAAAATAAATAAATTATATATCAAATTAAAGGATATTTAATTGTTTTTCAACCTGGTAGGTGAATACAAATTGAATCTTTACGCATGAGTGAACACATTCATTTGTCTGTTCCAAGGTGCAAATTAAAAATTGCCAAAAAAATATAAAAGGTCATATTGCACAGAAAAGTTAAACGAAACACGATAAAGGTTTGCATGGTTCATTGCACTTGAAGCCAGAGGTCAAGGTGCTCGCCATGTGTCAACACAAACCATAATAAATCGACTCCATGCTCAAGGAATCAAATCAAGAAAAGTAGCAAAAAACCCGCTTTCACACTTGCACACAGAAAAGCAAGACTACAGTGGGCAAGGAACCATGTGAGATGGACAAGGGTTGAATGGCGCCGAGTACTCTTCACAGATGAGTCCCGTTTCCGTCTGCAACACAACGACGGCAGAATTCGTGTTTGGAGGAGGAGGAATGAGCACTTCAAGGATGCCTGTGTCAAGGAAGTGCAGCAAGGACACGGAGGGAGTATCATGGTATGAGACATCACGGATGAGGACCGTACAGAGATGGTCATCCTCAACGGCAACTTGAATGCGGAGCGGTACATCAATGACGTTCTCCAACCCGTGCTATTCGTGGAGAGGAATCCGAACACCATCTTCATGGACGATAACACACGTCTTCATCGCGCTCGAGTTGTCCATCAGTTTTTGGAGGAGCACAACATCGAGCGAATTGATCCCTGGCCAGCCTGCTCGCCCGATATTACCCCTATCGAAGCCATATGGGACCAACTAGGGAAGGCCATAAATGGGCGCATCCGGCCTGGTGACACCCTTCAAGACCTGAGTCGGTACCTGACCGAGGAGTGGAGAAACCTACCACAGAAGAGAGTACACAGAGTGATATCCAGCATGCGCCGTCGATGGACTGCCCTGTTTAACAGTTATGGTGGCCCAACAAGATATTGACTTTAAAGAAAGAAAGAAAGAAAGAAAGAAAGAAAGAAAGAAAGAAACACTGCAAAGAAAGAAAGATCCTGACCCTAAACAAACAAAGATTACTCTTTTTAATAATTTTCTTTTCAAGTGCAATGAACCATGCAAACCGTTATCGTGTCTTGTTTAACTTTGCACCTTGGAACAGACAAATGAATGTGTTCACTCATGTGTAAAGTTTCAATTTGTATTCACCTACCAGGTTGAAAAACAATTACATATCCTTTAATTTGATATATAATTTATTTGTTTTTTATAAAGTCTTATATGAAAAATATGAACTTGAAAAATTGTTTACTTTCTTTTTTTGCTGGTGTATATCAAAAACTTTACCAATGTGCAACGCACTTGGTCATTGGCTACTACCACACAAGAAAAAAGAAACATACACAATTAATGAAATTCATCACCAATATTTATTGACGTACAAAGTGGGCATTGCAAATCGTCATTCCATTAAGTACCAACTTGTTCTATAACATGCTATAGTTCGTGCAAATACGATTTGACCAAATATAGCTTATAAGCAATTTTTTCTTTTTGTTACCATATATATAATCAACCGTCACTCCTAAATAAACAACTTCTTTTTTTTTTGGGGGGGGGGGGGGGGAATAGCATTAACAGTTAAGTGCCATAAGTGTCACAATAATTATTTAAATGCATTAAGGGTTTTTGCAACTCTCCGGGAGATTCTGCTAAAATAATTGTATCATTGGCATACGTAGGCTATATAACAAAGAAAATAGATCCGTACCATCAAAAGGCAACTTATTTGTAATAATAGCATTCACAAATTCTAAGCCCTTGTACGTGTTTCCAAAAAATTGTTGGAAATCATTCAAATAAATAACAAAGAAGAGGGGTGAAGAGGGGTTTTCACCTTGACACACTCCAATATTGCATAATGAATTGGTCATCAGTCTCTCCCTTGTTAGCGATACATGATTTAGCACACCGTGTCACTCTTATTCTCCCATTCTTAACATTATAATCCATAAAGCTGCTCGATTAATCAAATAAATTAATGGGTTTTTTTAATGAATTAATTAATGCACAATAAATGCGTTTTGAATTATGTAAGTTAATATCAATTATAGTCTTTAAAGCATACACGTTATCTATGGCTGAATATCTAGACCGGAAGTCAGTTTGCTCTTCTCCTATTCTCTCATCCTCAGACTTATGGGTAATCCTAGAACTTAAAATTGATGTAAAGAGTTTACCAAAACAACTCAATAAAGTAATACTGTACCTCTATTTTTATCCGGGTTTGTATTCACTCACCCATATTCTTAAATATAGGAATAATTATCCCAACACTCATTCTGTTGGGACAATACCGGAATCCAGTACAATATTAAAGAACTTAACCAGCACCTAGGGGTGTTTCACAAAGATCCCTTAATTGGAAGTCGAACTTAAGAATTATGGAAAGCTTAGTTTCTTTGTAAAATTGTATGTTGGTAGGCTACATATCATTTTTATTTTCTTTGATCAAAGAGACTTTGAACAAGAAATATTGCGGAATTGACTTTACATAGTTTTTTAAGTCCAACTTAGAGCCCCCTTAAAGCCCCGGAGATCACTTTTAGAAAATTCATTTTCAATATCTAGAGTCCCTTTAAGTATTTCACAAATTTTAGAAGTTAACGCTTCGTAATCAACTCAACTTCTTTCAAAGTACCTAATCGGAACATCTAATAAACAAAAATTTGAGGCCGAGATAACTCTCGCATAAATTGGGGGCTCTGGCTCAGCAACCTCCCTATTTCTTAAGCGACTAAAACGATTTTCAAAATCATTAAATGATACATTTCCAGTATATTTTTTTTAACATTATGTCCATTCTTATCACTTATAGTTATAGCAGTTGCCAATAATATTCCTTGGGATTGTTCGTCCGCAACGAACGTAATGATTTATTCAAGGCTCTAATTATTATTATTACAACGAAATAAATTCATGTAAGATTTTCCTGCACAATTATTCATAGTCACTTGAATCAACGGGAACATCAGAGTACTTCCTTAACAATTTTACTTTCCTCTATTAGAACCATCCATTTTTTACATGCAATATAATTTTATTCTTTCCGAGCATTATCATTTTTCCAGGCGCGCGCGCGAAGTTTGAAATATCGTTCTTAGCTTCTGAACTGTGCAAAACGATCGCGACGCGGCCGGCGGCCGGCGCCCCGGCCGCGCCGTTACACAATCTATAGCGAGCTTGCAGCCATGGCGTCAATCCCTTGCAGAATCTCTCTGATGAGCGATTGGAATCGCAGTTTAAAGTGAGTAATCTCGTCGCTTCTCCTTTCATAAAGTAATCTGTATATGGACCGTATATTATAATATCTTCATTGCCCCTTCATCTTCGTTTTTCTTTTTCTTTCACAGAGAAAATGAAGGAGTTGCGTGGGTGACTTGCAAAAAAGTAGGTGAGTACTGAGCGAGCCGCTATCGGAAAAGTGCCCGGGTGGTTCCCGCCGAGAGCCAGCTACCATACGTGGTGTTTTCTCGCGGCGTTTAAGTGATTACAATTATTCTCGTTCTTCTGTGTTTGTTATGTAGTAATTGATGTAAAATTACAATCTCTTAAACATTTGACGTACAGCTAGATAGTGTGTTATATTTTGTAATCTTTGGCAAACTTGTTTTCTCATATTTAACGGATTACTTGAATTGAGATCACACTGACCTCTTTCAGTCCCAAACGTTCAAATATGTGTTAGTACACGCAGTATAGACGGATAACCTGTCACTTTGCTTCTACCATGGACCCTACTAGTACTACCATTTACAGTTGCTGTCAAAATACTGCCTGCACCTTCCATCAATAAACAAGCCTCCACAATAACATATGTTCTATTAGGCTATTTTTATTTAGGCAAGTTCTACAATCATGAATCTTGAGACTGAGAGTTGAGATTGTACCTCGTTCAAACAGACCAGGACCGTCCATGGCATTGTTTTGCAAGCATTTACAATGCATTGTAGATGTGCACGCTAGCATACATAAAAAGTCGATCTAGAAGTAGAACTAGAAGTAGAAGAATACAAAAAGTTGATCAACTCTGATTAGTAGCATGTAGTACATAATGAATACAAAATGTTAAGGTTTCAGTTATTTATCTTCCTAATTTCAATATTCAATTACATTTAATTAATGCATCATGCAGTTAAAAGGAAAGTTTCCCCATCATCTATTTACCTTTGATTAAGTTCTCTACTCGTTAAAAGTTAAAACATAATTTCATGCAAATATGTCCAATGTTTGCCCTCTGAACAAAGGACGAGCATCATTAATCAAAGTCATTCGCTGTATGGGCCAATTCCAATCATCGCGTAAAGCGTAAAGGCTGCCATTATATTTTTTGAAACCCGGATTTTGAATTGTTCGCGCTGAAAAGTGAAATGCTACGTCTCTGTCTTGTCTTGTTAATACTGCACAAATCGCCTCCAGATGGTGGCTATAAACGTGCAGGCCTTCATGCAATCAAGGCTGTGCACTAGATTTCTGCCTTTTCAAGCAGATCCTTAAATATTGAAGCAGCCGCCGTTTTAATGTTTGACGGCAGTGAATTCCAGAGTGGAATGGTCCGGGGGTACAAGGAAAAACGGTAGCAGTTCTTGCTACTTAAAATTGTATCATAGTTTAAGATGTGGTGTTGGCGGGTGCGAGGCCTCCTCTCTCGATCTTGGTTGTTGAGCGATAGGCGACGAATGTTTGCTGGTATTAGTGTGTTCTTTGTACAGCATGGAGAGTCTGGCTATCGTACTGCGCTTCTGGAGTGTGTCCCATTTCAGATCATGAATCATGTTAGTTACACTGCTTTTCCTGCTGTAATCATTTGCAACAAATTGAACAAAATGTGCGGCTCTCCTCTGAACTTTCTCCAAATTGTTAGTGTGTTCCTTCTGATGAGGGTCCCAAATTGAGCTGCAATACTCGAGTCGAGGTCTGACGAGGGTTTTGTAGGCAATGTCTTTTGTCTTACGTCAAACCCGAACAAACAAGCCCGGCCTCTTTTTGTTAGCTCTTGCAGCTCGCAGGGTTTGTGCACAAACGCAAACGTGAGCCAACAAAAAGAGTAGTTCGGGTTTGACATCACATTTTAGAGCGATCCGAGTTTCATAAACATCAATGGCAGCCTCCATGATGTACGCGATGAATGGGATTAGCCCGTACAGCAAGTGACTTTGAATGATGCTCATCCCTTGCTAAAAGGGCCAATGTTGGTCGTATTTGCATGAAATTATGTTTGAATGTGTAGAGAAGATAATCGAAGGTGATTATATGTTTGGGAAACTGTCCCTTTAACTTGCTGGGGTGATTAATTTAAACTAGCAGATTTTACTGCATCAAAACTTAAACTAACATTGTGCAACAAACTTGCAACGGTCTCTGCCATGTTATAGGTTGTGGATCATTTTTTAACTTTTTTTCTAGTAGCAAGTTTTGGCCATTAAACTCATTAATTGTTGGTTTTGGTGCCCCTCCCCCCCCCCCAAAAAAAAAACAAAACAACAACAACAACAACAACAAACAAACAAATCTAATGGCCAGAAAAAAAGGGGGGAAATTATAAAGATTTGTTTTGGGTATTATTCTCTTGTTCTAATAAACTTGAAATCATACATATCTTTAGTACTGACAATATGACACCTTTTTTTCTCTTACATCTTAATTCAAATTGTAATACCTTTAGCTGAAGGAGCAAAGAGTGTTGAAGGTGAGCTGAGGTCACAGGGGGTCAATGATGATGGCGTGCCTGTCATTGCTGCTTCAGAGGGCTTCACCGTGTCACAAATCACCAAGGTACATGTAATATACATTTATTTATTCATTTGATTTATAATACAAATGCTCTAATGTATTTAATGTTATTAAAAGTTATAATGTATTTATTTCTTCATTTTATATAAATGTTCTACCGTATCTATAATTTATTAATTTTATTTAAAATGTTCTAATGCGAAAAGTTGTAAATAAAAATGTGAAAGATTGTAATTGAATTTGGTAGCTAAAGATGCAAAGAATGTGAAGCGTGAACTGAGGTGGCACTGTTTCTTAGGGCTTCTCTGTGTCACAAGTCACAAATAAATTTCTTCAATGTAAATAGGAATGATCATATTTAAAATAATTGTAATCCTGACATTAAAAAAACACAGAATTCATTCCATCCAATTATCTAGCTGAGGAAGCAAAATGTGTGAAGGGTGAACTATTAAAGGTCACATTATAATGGCATGCTTGTCATCACTGCTTTTGTCACAAGTCACAAAGATTTGCTAAATATTTATGTTGGTATTTATGTTGAGATTTTGATTTGTGTATATTTAATACACAAATCAAAATCTCAACGTAAATACCAGTAAAGACAGGAAAGACAGATTTTAAGATCATTCAATGTTTACAGCTGAGGGATCAATGAATGTGGAGGGTGAACAAAGTTCAAAGAATATGACATGCTACAAACTAACCTTTTTTTTTGTCTAGTGGCCCAGTCAAGCAAGTAAAAACAACAAATTGTTGAAATTCTAGTGTCCCAAAATATGTATCGGGTGGCCCCAAACAAAGAAAACCATGACATTTTCTGGTATACATTAGGTTGCCCATTAGGGCCAGTGGAATTGGCATTCCATGAAATTTGGTGGCCGGCAGCCTCGGGCCAGCAAGCCTACATGCTGATTTTGAACATTGGATAATGGCGGGCCCATCATCACTGCCTTTCTCACAAGTCACAGAAGTTTGCTATCATTATCATTACAGTTGTTATCTATGACATTCAGGTTGGTTATCTGTTTACCTACTTTATTTTTTTTTCAATTGATAAACAAAAAACATGCTCATTGAATAGGACAAAAAAACAAGTTTACATTGCCCAAACATTTTATTCTGAATCTAGAAAAAAATATTGATAAAATAAACCAATTTAATTTTCCTTTTTTTTTTGTCAATTGACTTTCAGAGGAGTATCACCATCTCTTGTCCCGATCAAGTCGTAACAACACAGTTTATTGCTCCAAGTACATCCATTGACAGCGTTCATGAGAAAAGCGTGAGTCAACCTTTGTTTACATCTTTATCCCATTTAATTTCATGTTACAGTATTATTTCTGGTTATTTTTTAAAATGGTGACCTGTCACCAATTCAGCGTTTAATGACAAATGACAAAAACATGACAAATTTTGGGCACCGCTGGTACATAAATTTAACTATACATTTATTCGATTTTAAGTTTTCATGTATCCTAATTTACTATTGAAAGCACTTTCCTTAGTATATGTACAATGTGATGGCTTAAATTATTTCATTTCTAACTTGTGTTTTTACAGTATTTAGAACGTAAATAGGAAAATTCTTCTTTGAATAGGAAAATTCTTCTTTGATATGATGAAAAAGGGGTTAGCTCTGAAACCTTACAATTCTAAATGGTTTTGACCCAAGATGTTTTCCCTTCCAGGTTGTAGGCCTCTATCATAGCCTACTTCATCCAGAAAACATGAAATAAAAGATGAAATTACTGGGTTGAAAATAAGTCCTTTTTAATATTTTGCCGTTCAATTTCCCGCATTTGTGCAAAACCCATTTATAAATATCTGGGGCCCGTTTCATGAAAAGCTCTTAACTATGTTCGTACACAACCTTGGTATAACTTTGACATTTGCGGCAACACGTGTTGCATGAAAGCGTCTTTGCTATTATACTTCCAACCTTGTCCTTTGCGATATTAAGAACAAATGCCATCCGTATGTCCGTAGATCGTCACAGTAACGTGACATTCAAGACACCAGGGTCATAGCTAAAGCCCCTGCTTTATAGTTCTAGATATATCTCAATGTATGTTAAATGTTTCAATGTTATCAACTAAATGATGTTTTGTCCCACCCTGATGCTTGAACAGATCCATAGCCTGGACATCTCTGCAGGAGGGGCCTTGGGTGTGTCCGCCAGCTCTGATGGACACCTTCGCATCTGGGAAACTGCCTCTGGTATCGTCAGGGTAAGTACATCATCATCATCTGTGGCTGCTAAATCAAATCTCTCTATTAAAATCAAATTATAAATTGTTATATGATAATGACCTTACCTTGGGTGTGTCCGCCAGCTCCGATGGACACCTTCCATCTGGGAAACTGCCTCTGGTATCGTCAGGGTAAGTGCATCATCATCTGTGGCTGCTAAATCAAAACTCTCTATTAAAATCAAATGATAAATTGTTATAAAGGGCCATCTACAAAGTATGTACGCACAAGAGGGGGGGGGGGGGGGGGGGGGGTTTCACGCTGATGCTTACGCTGTATTCAACCACATGCAAAAAAAGTGCGTACAGGTAGGGGGGGCTCAATTTCGGACAAAAAAGTGCGTACATACTTTTTAGATGGCCCCTAACCTAATGAGCCTTACCTTGGGTGTGTCCGTCGGGTAAGTGCATCATCATATGTGGCTGCTAAATCAAAACTCTATTAAAATCAAATTATAAATTGTTATAACCAGCTCTGATGGACACCTTCGTCCTTCGCATCTGGGAAACTGCCTCTGGTATCGTCGGGTAAGGATATATACTAGGAAATAACTTTTTATGCCCTGTGTGTAAGATATTAAACACTCTGATGGACCAAACTTGACTCGGGTGGCGCAAACAAATAACAAATTTCATAATTCTGTTATATTTTGTTACTCATTCGGCCCAGTACATGTAAACATCAATGAATTGTGATGGCCCAAGCTAACTCTTAGTGGCCATGGGCCACCTGGCATGCGCTACATTTGAGCATGGTTTATTAAAACCCTCCAAATGAAGTTGTTAATGTGATAACATAAAGCCGTTAAATGGTGATCCTCGTTGGAAGAACCATCACCCATTGAAATGAATCAATGTGGCGTCACACTTCACTACTCTATTATTAACTCATTAACTCCCTGACTGAATCTGTTCCATTCTTGCCCATAGAGGGAGCTAGAGGGTCACGCTGGCGAGGTCGAGACGTGTCGCTTCTTCCCTTCCTTTATGGTGATCCTCGTTGGAAGAACCATCACCCATTGAAATGAATCAATGTGGCGTCACACTTCACTACTCTATTATTATCTCATTAATGCCCTGACTGAATCTGTTGCATTCCTGCCCATAGAGGGAGCTAGAGGGTCACGCTGGCGAGGTCGAGACGTGTCGCTTCTTCCCTTCCGTTATGGTGATCCTCGTTGGAAGAACCATCACCCATTGAAATGAATCAATGTGGCGTCACACTTCACTACTCTATTATTATCTCATTAATGCCCTGACTGAATCTGTTGCATTCCTGCCCATAGAGGGAGCTAGAGGGTCACGCTGGCGAGGTCGAGACGTGTCGCGTCTTCCCTTCCGTTATGGTGATCCTCGTTGGAAGAACCATCACCCATTGAAATGAATCAATGTGGCGTCACACTTCACTACTCTATTATTATCTCATTATTTCCCTGACTGAATCTGTTGCATTCCTGCCCATAGAGGGAGCTAGAGGGTCATGCTGGCGAGGTCGAGACGTGCCGCTTCTTCCCTTCGGGTATGGTAGTCCTTAGTGGAGGGTTGGACACGCAGCTCAAAATCTGGTCAGTCGAGGATGGGAGCTGCCCGGTGACCATGACTGGACACAAACGAGGTTAGCCATTGTCGTCAATTTTTGCCATCGCCTATATCTCAAAAGATACCCAAATAGGATTTTTCAATCAAAGTTCATTGCTTCTATTTCTCTTTTTCCATTTTAATACTGGTTTCGTTTTGTTCTCTTGTCCGGTGTACAGAAACTGAACAGCATCACTAACATTGTTTCGGATTTGACACGTGGTGACAATGATTTGGTCACAGTTTTAGGAAAGGGTTGGACATGTTTTAGCTAAGAGACTGTAATCATGAAACACATCAGTTATAAAATGTTATGACAAGTTATGTCAAGGTTGTGTACGATCATTATACTCCTTTTGAGGAATTGGCCTTTGTATTCTATTTTGTGTCATGAGGTCAAAGGTCACAGGGCTCATTATATATGCAAAAATAGCTCAAGAACCGATTGACGGATTCTCACCAAACTTGGTTCATGTATGTATCTTGGGGTGCCAATGAACTGAATAGATTTTGGGGTCATGAGGTCAAAGGTCACAGGGCTCATTATATGCAAAAATAGCTCAAGAACCGATTGACGGATTCTCACCAAACTTGGTTCATGTATGTATCTTGGGGTGCCAATGAACTGAATAGATTTTGGGGTCATGAGGTCAAAGGTCACAGGGCTCATTATATATGCAAAAATACCTTTTGTTCGCGTTATCTCAAGAAACGATTGAGGGATTCTCACCAAACTGTGTTCATGTATGTATCTTGGAGTGCCAATGAACTGAATAGATTTTGGGGTCATGAGGTCAAAGGTCACAGGACTCAATATATGTGCTAAATGAGCTTGTTATTGCAAAATCTCAAGAACTGATTGTCAGATTTCAATCAAACCTGGTACCTGAATGTATCTCAGGAAGCCATTGTAGCCATCAGATTTTGGGGTCATGAGGTCAAAGTTCAAGGTCACAGGACTTATAAATGCAAAAATAGCTTGTAGTCTCAAGAACCAGTAGACAAATAACCATCAAAATTGATACACTATTTGTATCTTGGGGAGCTAATAGACTTATTAGATTTTGGGGTCATTAGGTCAAAGGTCAAGGTCATGGTTCATATATATGCAACAATAGCTCATAATATATCACATCTGGTAGACAGATTATTATCAAAATTGAGTTGACAAATTAATTAAATGCATGTTAATTTGGGCTTGATATATAAATCGCGCAATGGAGGAGGCATCATTTTCGACTGCGCGCAGTTGAAGATCCATCTAGTTTATTTATTTTTTTTTTTATTTTTTTAATTTTTTTTGTTCCATGTACTTTAAGGCATCCATGATACAGCAATTGTTTTTAAAAAAGGGTACAACATTGTGTCTTGTTCATTAGATGGATGCCAACATTAAATCATCTTGAGGTAAACATTCTTTTTTTGTGTGTGTGTTCTTTCTTCAGGCATCCAGGATACTGCGGTTGTTGAGAAAGGGCGCAACGTTGTGTCGTGTTCGTTAGATGGATCTGCCAGACTGTGGGACTGCGGGCAAGCCCAGTGTCTTGGGGTCATAGGTCAAGGGACAGATGCGATCAACGGATGTGCCCTGGCCCCTGTGGATGGTGGTGTGGAGCTAGGCTCTCCACAAAGTACTCCATGTAAGAATCGTTTTTTTTTGTGCCGTCGGTCGGTCCTGTTTTTGTTCGCCCAATATCTTGGATACTGATAATAGATCAATTTCAAACTTGTTTATTAGGCATACATATCTGGATAGAAATTATCAGATTAGATTCTCAGGTCATAAGGTCAAAGGTCAAACTAAGGTTATAGGGTTCATTATAATTTCAGCATAACTGTACATTTTTCAATATCATGAGAGTAGTGATACGTCCGAAATACTGTAGATTACTATTGGCTTTAATACAACCAGTTTGTCTTATAAGTTATGAGATAAGATAAATTTAAGATAAATTGTATTGGTCTTCAAACATATACATAAGAAATGTGTCATCCACTGGCACATGGAAAAGAAGCAATAATAACAATAATGAACTAATGAACTAATAATGAACAATTATAACAATTTCTTTATAGTTGTTATTTAAATTTCTTTGTCTATCCAAACAAAAAAATTGTATAATCTTTATTGTGTAACAGACATTTTATCTAACATTTATATTGTCAAAAGTTGCGCTAGTTTTGTCCAAAAATAGATTAAATTGAAAAGGAGCAATTGATTTTTCATACGTCAAATTTTCATACAAAATCAGAGATATGTTGAATATGTAAATGATGACATAAACGGTACCCCGGGGTACCAGACGAAAATCCGCCATTTTGTTTAATTATTTATTTAATTTTTAGGGCTGTACTGTGGGTATAGCGTGCATACAATCGCGCGCTGCAATGCATGCTCAACGCAATAGCTGCGGTACGGTTGGACGCAAGATGGCGCTACACAACGCGTGATACCGGGGTACAACGGTACCCCAGGGTACTGCGTGTGTCATCAAATATGTAAATCACGAACACATACGATTACTTATATTTCATCTCACAATTGAGCTAAAAGGCAATTGCTGCCAACAATGATACAGGTCTCATAACTGTAGAGGTTGATTGTGTCTCTGTTTTGTACATGTTTTGATTCCTTCAGCCGAGAGAGAGGTGGGCATAGAAGGCACGTCACTAGTGCCTGTGAGGAAAAGGGGAACATATCATTTACAACAATGTATTCCTGTCTTAATTGACTAGATTTGTTGTATTGTTTTTTATGGTTAAATAAAATGAAATAAAATGAAATAAACAAAATAAATAAATTCCTTTTTGGGGGCCATGTTGGGTTCCTTTGTTTTCCATTTTGCTAGGTTGGCAGCTCTGTTTTTAAAGGTTAATTTGTCTCTGTTTTGTACTTGTTTTGCCTTTAGCCGAGAGAGAGGTCAGTACAGAAGGCAAGCTGCTAATGCTGGCAAGAGAAGGGGGAACATTGGAAGGTTATGGACTCAACAGCAGACAAAAGGTAAAACAACAAAAACTCTTGTCATAGACATTGAATAGATGATGCATGGCTAGAATACAACTGTTGACATGCTAACACATGCATTGTCTATGTACACTATACGACCAGGAAATTGTGTGGATGGTGTGTAAATTGTCATATATTGCCTAGTGTGACCGTTTACATTGTAGATGTGATCATTATGTGAACCTACAAGTGTAGGACATATTGCGTACAAATTTGCAATCCATCGCAAAATTCAGATTAAACGCACGTTTGAAAATGCACTTACATACTAAAATCTGATTGGCTCTAATAGTTCTCCCATTGCCCATGGAAACCGGGTGGGCCCTGTATTAATTCTATGAGGGTTTTACAATCTTCAAGGGGACAGGTTAATTTGCCTTCTGTTGAACTTTGTAATACACGGGTCCGATTGCAGAAAGAGATGCAATCGATTGTGAATTTGCAAATAATTGTAAATGGCCAAATCTTGTTGGTTCAGATGCGCACATTTCCCGACGTGCAATCAATTAACTGCAACTTTACAATTGATTGCAACTCTTTCTGCAATGAGGCTCTCTTCTCTCCTAGCCTTTGTAATTTCAAACATGTTCTATAAGCAGTAAGTTAACTCTGTGCTAGCTTGCAAACTTCTGGCTCTGGGTTAACATTCCGATCTGTTTACAGATTGCTTGTAAATTTCACCCTGCAGCTGACTTTCTGCATATCTTCCCATGTTCATTTCACTCCCTGCATATACTCTGTTGTTAATTTCTAGTTAATTGAATAAAAGGGAATGGGACTATAACAAGCATGTTACCTTGCATAACTATGTTGTTAATTTCTAGTAAAGGAAAGTAAAGGAATTGGGATGGTTACAACTTTACAAGCCTCTTACCTTGCATAACTCGTTGTTAATTTCTAGTAAATTACACAAAAGGAATGGGATGTTTGCAAACTTGTTACATTTCACTTACCTGCATAATGATGTTATTTTTGTTTTAATTTTTTGAAGCAAAATGAGTGTAAATTTTACACAGCATTTGACAATCTTTTTTGCTCATCTTTCATGTTTACTTCACTCTTTTTTGTGTGTATTTTCTGAGTTTTAGTTGTCAATAGCTCAAAAACTCAAACATGGGTTCAATAAGCCTGAGCTAAATGTGTAATTTTATGTCATTTCAGACCATGGTTGAGCCCACTCTTTTATGGAAGGCTGGGTAAATTACACTTTACCACCAAAGCTTGTTTTTTCCTAATCCTATAACATTGTCAGTGCTTTCTATACTCGGTTCCATCAGAAGATGGAAACATCTATCTAGTAGACATCAGAAATACAAGGAAAGAAGTTGATAGATATATTTATTTATGTTAAATTGTATTTTATTTCAAACATGTTGACTGTTTTTTTTTCTTCAGGTTTTTAGCATGCCCGGATCAGCGGCATTCAACTGCTGTACATTCCTCTCATCTCACCTGGTCGCTGGCGGAACGGAAGATGGAAACATTTATCTAGTAGACATCAGAAATACAAGGCAAGGAGAATTCTAGATAGATAGATAGATAGATAGATAGATAGATAGATAGATAGATAGATAGATAGATAGATAGATAGATAGATAGATAGATAGATAGATAGATAGATAGATAGATAGATAGATAGATAGATAGATAGATAGATAGATAGATAGATAGATAGATAGATAGATAGATAAAAAGTCAGGCATTCTCCCTTCCCTCAAATTGGTATTGGAGCAGCTTTGATAATTGAAATAGATGAGACAAAATCAAAGCGTTAGATACATGGGCTTTCTCGATAGTTAACCCATTCCCTCTGAGCCATTTGTGAAATTTTACTTGCCCCGGGCAATCTGGCACGTTCTAGTCCATAGAAACCAGCGCAAAATGTTTGGGTGAGCTAACTGTCCTGAACCAAGGCAGAGACAGAGCCGACTCGACCCGATCCGACTGGTTTCAATCAGGCTAGAGGTGGGCCCGGTCGGTCGGAGCAGATTTATCGCGTTGAATCGGCCCCAACTGGCATCCGACTGTCTCTCGACTGGCAAAATAAGTGTCGCGAGGCACTAAAAACTGAGCCGATCGGAATGACAACCAGTCGAGTCGGCTCTGTCTGCGCCGGGCATTACATGGTTGAGCATGAAGTATTAATCTTGTGTGATTTCAAATATTATGATTGTTTTGATTATTTCTATTATTATCATTATCATATCCAATCAGTGAGCCGCAGACAGTCGTCCGACAGTCAGGATCCCCTGTCAAGTGCATGATGGGATACAAGGATGGAGTCCTCGTGGGCACAAGTAAGTCAATTGAAACCTGGGTTTATAACAATTTATTTATTTAATCAATGTTATGATTGAATTGTAATACATGTTTTTTGTGGGGTTTTTTGTCTCAGTCATCAAAGATTTTCTTTACAATCTTGTGAATCTAAGATTCCAAGATTTCTTCCTCTTCTTCAGTATTTATGAGGCAGTACAGCCTCTAAGCAACATTGCGCACATTTTGCAGCCAGTGGATTGTATCGGGGTCCAAGTTGTGCAGATTTGGGTTTGGATCGCTGGGTGGGCGAAAGAAGGGCACTCGTGAATGATGTAACAGTTTGCTCGGTTGAGCCAAACATGCAGGCTGGGGAGGGTCTATTAAAACCCCCAGCAGTGCATGTTGGTACTGAATCTGCCAACTCCTGTACAGAGCCTGTTGAGGGTGAACCCAATCTCTTTGTGGTAGGTCCGTACCTGGTGGCAGCTTTGCGTTGGAGGGGTAATTGTGAATGGAGGGGGGGGCGAGGGGTCTGCTTCCAGCCACCCTTTCATGCACTGAGGGTATCGTAGGTGACGGTCCCACCTCACAGAGTTGCTACATGGAAACTGAAAGGTCTATGGGAAACCTAGGTGTTGAGGGTCTAGTTGTGCATACTGGGCAATGTAGTGTAGGGGCTGTTTTTACTCATACAAAATAGAAAATTGTGATCAAATTATCCTAGTTTTATCCTGTATTCCTCATGGCAACAATATTTATAGCCATAATACACTGTAAATTCAGCTGGACTCTCTGTGTACCATGATAGGAAATGGAATGCTGCCCCCTATTGTTGTGTTTGTGTACATTTGCAGAGAACTTTTGAATACATGTCGGCGGGAAGAATGAGAAGGGTTTAACCTCATGTGTAGTATGTCTGGGCCTTCTCTTTGGGATGAAAAATGTTAAGATAAAATGGTACTTCTAATTAGGGGAATACATGTACTTGTAAATAGATCAAAAGAGGGTATTATTGGCCCGTATTCACAAAGGAGGTTTGTACAAACCCTGGTTTAAACCGCGGTTTACATCTATGGAATGCCAATTGTAAACTGATGGAGAGAGAATGTGTACCATCAACATTGTTAACAAGTAAGGAATTTACATTCTCTCTCCATCAGTTTACAATTGGCATTCCATAGATGTAAACCGCGGTTTGAACCTGGGTTTGTACAAACCTCCTTTGTGAATACGGGCCATTGGGTTTGTAAAGGACTCCCAAAATTCAAGCATGATTATCTCTGAATTACAAGAACTAACTTTGCATGTTCCCTTTCTCGACCGATGTGTAAGTTACATTGTGCCATTCATGGATGAAGAATGCTGCCCCCTTGTGTTCAGTTTTGAAGATGTTTCAGTAGAAGCTACGATGTAGTCTATCACTCATGCCTCTTAGATTACAAACTGTTTTCTCTCAAACTCCTTGCCTATGAGATTTTGTGCCATTCATGGATGAAGAATGCTGCCCCCTTGTGTTCAGTTTTGAAGATGTTTCCGCAGAAGCTAGTCTCCTGCTCATGCCTCCCTAGGGTACAAACTATTTTCAGTCAACTCCTTGGCAACAAGATTTTGCATCTCCCATATAGCTAATGCATGATACACCCGGTTCTCGTAGTGAATGGGTTGACTGGCAAGTCCAAGCTAGTTTTACATTTTGTCTCAAAAGTCACATTCTACATTAAGTACTGTTAAAACTCATCTTTGATGAAACTGACATCTATCATGAAAAGGCCATCTGACTAGAACTGTATTTTACCCGGGGGGGGGTACTCAGATTATAGTCGGACGGGGGTGTGCGGCTGAGACCTCCGAACCCATACCTACATCTAAGGGTCCTTTTGCTGTAAATGGTAGGTACCCATGTCTAAGGATTTTTTTTCGCCGGCGTTGCATGTTCGCTGTGTATTTCCCGCAAATTTTGTGGTTTCTTTTAGCTTTAAAATGTTTGCAATCTCGCATCAGCAAATCCCAAAATCCCAGATAAAAGAGAGGAAATTAAAAAAAGGGACCCATGTCTAAGGATCTTTCTTGAAAAAAGTCACCCTTCCCAGCGGCACATCCCCGTATACCCAATATACGTGAGTACCCCCCCCCCCCCCCCCCCCCCCCGGGGTATTTCCACACATGTATACATGAAAGTCATATAGGATAAAGTAGCAAACAAAAGAAACAAAAAGGAATCAAACTCGTACAACGTAACAATGTGGGTAGTTATAGAGGGGGAAAATATCAAATTTATCTTAGAAGCCTAGCCCCATTAGATTAGAGTACATGTATTCACATCGAAAATAGTTAAATGACTAAGAAGAGTATAAGAAACAAAATTAACAACATTAACAACAGTTGTCATATATAATTTAAAGCATCAATACTTGTATTCGTGGTAATAGTCATCTCTGAAAGTGATTGAAGCGGGCAGTGAACAGATTGAGAGTGCTGGTCAAGGCTGCATGCAAATGAAAGTTACCACTGGTCAAGAATAATAACCCTATTAAGCCTTGTTTCACTCTATTAAAGGGATGCCTGTAAAGTGTCTCTCCACACAAATTAATTTGAGTTTCCACATTTCTCTTCTACCGTGTTGTTTAGCTTATGGTAAGAGAAGAATAAAATAGGGTTAGATTTTTTCAAATGCCCCTTTAGTATGACGATATCTATCATTGATAATCATTCAGCTCAAGAGCGTTAATGAACGGTCATAAACCTCATACACGTCATACAGTAATTCGTTGTAAAAGCTGACACAAACTTTCGCTTTTTTAACCAGGAAAGCAGTGTTCTTTTTCAATGAAACTTTCACACATCATTCGGACAATGATTTTGGTATAGGATTGAAGTCTCAAATGTCATTTTGGGCAATATCTGACACTTTACAGGTGCACCTTTAACTCTCCTCACTCTTTATTAACCAGTTCCCTACTAGAATTTGCATCGTAGAGTTAATACAGGACCTGCCAGGTTCTCGTTAAGGCATTGGGTTTACCTGTCCCTTACTAGATTGTGCAATTGCAATATAGCAGGGCTCGACACTCGCACTGGCCCAGGGCCAGTGAAATTGCACATCAGCCCAGCAAAAATGTATAAAAGTCATATTTTGGTGGCCCGATCGGGCAAGCAGATTTTCAACCCGACATTGACAAAATTAGAAAATTCTTGTTTTAAGACCACCCTTCCAAAATAAAAAAACACAACAAAGTTAAACATTTATTTTTCAGACATACTTTTATTTTCAACGCATAACCTTTGTATCACTTGAACTGCTGGGCTTATACCATTACCAGCGAAAAAATACACGGGGGCGGCGGGCGAATTCGCCCCCAAAATGCCCAAATTCTCCCCTGAAAAAAAAAATTCGCCCCCAATTTTTTTTTTTTTTTTTTTTATTTCTTTGGATTTTCTGGATTTTTTGTGGGATTTTTCTGTTTGGATTGTGATCAAATGCTTATAAAATGATCACTTACAGCATTATAGCTTATTAATCGCCCCTGAAATTCGAAAAGAGCCCTGAAATTTGTAGCCCCCGAAAGTTGGAAAAGTAGCCCCCCGAAAATGGAGCCCCCAAAATAAAAATATTAATTTTTTCGCTGACCATTACTCTTGTGCTACTGACCACTGTAGTAAACATGTTATGTAACCATTTAATAAGACAAAAGAATGCAGTCCAAATTATTGAAATACCCACAAATTCCCAGGTGGTCTTAAACTTTTGCAAATGATGGTATAATCAAAGGTTTGATCAGGAAAGAGAATACAAATTTTGAATAGTAAAAAGTTTACTCATGAAATAAAATTTTTGGTCCAGTAAATTTTTCTTTCGGGCTACCAGAAAAGGGGAAGAAATTATTTCACTGGCCCGCCCGGGCCACTGACAAAACAGGTAAGTGTGGAGCCCTGAATATAGATTATACAAGGCCCACCAGGCACCAGGTTCCTGTAGGCAAAGAGGTTAATATCACTTATCTCTAGCTCTCGTCCTAGGTTGTGAAATTAATGCAGATATAATTGCAAGTTCTTAAAAGCTTAGTAGGTTAATATAGATCTTGTTTTCCTACTCTGTGCCTTCATATTTAAATATTTATAAACGAGCGACCTTGTCCCACTGAGTTTATCATCAACGATTACGGCTGCCTGTCTTTGACTGATTATTCAAACTTTAAAACCTGGCCCTCGGGGCACTTGTACATGTATATTAGATGTGACAATACATTACCGTCAAACCTGTCTTTAGTAACTTATTAGAGCAGCCAACCTGCCTTCTGTATAGTGGCCACCAATGCAGTAAAACCTGTTTGATGTTTATCCTTTCTTCGAATAAAACTATCTACTTAGATTATTAGAAGTGGCTGCATGAGAACAATGTACATAAATCTTAATGTTTGTATTAACTTAAATATGTTAATTAATTATAAAAAACAAGCGTGTACAAACATCAACCTAGGTTCTCCTCTACCGTACACAAAAAGGGAATATGCATACATGTACATTATAAATATCAATCTCTAAAATGTCAACTTTTTTTCTTTTCTTCATTCTTCTTTCATAGTTTTTTGTTTTGTACTTATATCGTCCCTGAAGGCTCTAATGCAAGAGCACACAATGATTATCTTGCAGGGTATCATGTTTTTCTTTACTCCCAATAGTTAAGATTTGCAAGGCCAATGATAATTCATGAAAAGCATGGCTGCGCGACTACAGTAGGAGGTGATCCTTTGTACCCCGTTCATATCGATAGTGCTACTTACTTGTGGGGTTGGTCACATCCTGTTTCTTGAATCGTCAAAGAAATACAGTCGAACCTGTGTTAGTTGCAAACTCTCTGTAGCAGCCACCCGTAGATAGTGACCACTTACATGTATGTTGCATCCCTTGTTCCCTGTTCATATCGATATTGTTACTTGTGGGGTTGGTCACATCCCGTTTCTGGAATCGTCAAAGAAATACAGTCAAACCTGTGTTAGTTGCAAACTCTCTGTAGCAGCCACCCGTAGATAGTGACCACTTACATGTATGTTGCATCCCTTGTTCCCTGTTCATATCGATAGTGTTTTAAACATACTTGCGGGGTTGGTCACATCCCGTATCTTGAATCGTCAAAGAAATACAGTCAAACCTGTGTTAGTTGCAAACTCTCTGTAGCAGTCACCTGTAGATAGTGACCACTTACATGTATGTTGTATCCCTTGTTCCCTGTTCATATCGATAGTGTTTTAAACATACTTGCGGGGTTGGTCACATCCCGTATCTTGAATCGTCAAAGAAATACAGTCAAACCTGTGTTAGTTGCAAACTCTCTGTAGCAGTCACCTGTAGATAGTGACCACTTACATGTATGTTGTATCCCTTGTTCCCTGTTCATATCGATAGTGTTTTAAACATACTTGCGGGGTTGGTCACATCCCGTATCTTGAATCGTCAAAGAAATACAGTCGAACCTGTGTTAGTTGCAAACTCTCTGTAGCAGTCACCTGTAGATAGTGACCACTTACATGTATGTTGTATCCCTTGTTCCCTGTTCATATCGATAGTGTTTTAAACATACTTGCGGGGTTGGTCACATCCCGTATCTTGAATCGTCAAAGAAATACAGTCGAACCTGTGTTAGTTGCAAACTCTCTGTAGCAGTCACCTGTAGATAGTGACCACTTACATGTATGTTGTATCCCTTGTTCCCTGTTCATATCGATAGTGTTTTAAACATACTTGCGGGGTTGGTCACATCCCGTATCTTGAATCGTCAAAGAAATACAGTCAAACCTGTGTTAGTTGCAAACTCTCTGTAGCAGTCACCTGTAGATAGTGACCACTTACATGTATGTTGTATCCCTTGTTCCCTGTTCATATCGATAGTGTTTTAAACATACTTGCGGGGTTGGTCACATCCCGTATCTTGAATCGTCAAAGAAATACAGTCAAACCTGTGTTAGTTGCAAACTCTCTGTAAAAAATTGGGGGGGGGGGGGCTACTTTTCAAGCTTGCCTGCATGAAAATAATAATCTAAAATTTGTTTTGCATTGAACTCTATGCAAATATATTATATTGGGGCTCTTTTATGAATTTTGGGGGCTCTTTTGGGCCATTCTTGGTCACGTGTGTGACCCAAAACATGACAAATTTTGAAATGGGATGCTTATATTTCAGTAAGTATGAGACTATAATGATTTTTACTTCATATGTGACTTGAATATGTTGTAGTCTTTCAAACTTAACACAAAAGATTTCATAAGGATTACGTAACTCAATGTCAGAGGTCAAATGGCATGGGTCACGTGTGTGACTTCGCACGGAGCGCTTTTTTCATAACTAAATTTCATTTGGAAAATTCTTTAAAATATGAATAGCTATAATGTTCATCTTATTACCAGAGAAGTACTATACATTTGTAAGTACAACAATAGCAATGAATGAGAATTATATCAAACCGTTGTTTTTTATAGTACTTAATTATGTGGCAACGTCTGGTCACGTGTGTGACATTTTGGGGTGGTCACGTGTGTGACATGTACAATATGAATGGAAAAATGGGAATTTTATAATATCGGGTTTAGAAAAGAATGAAAGGTTGAACTTTTACAAAGTTGGTATCAACCTGTACAGGAAAGTGAGAAGGATGAGCTTGCTAATTATCCTTTTGATATCTTGATTATTTTCTGAATTATGATTATTAGAAAAATATTGAAATATGTAAATTTATGCAAATGAGTAAAAAAGTTTCATTTTAAACTTCAAATCATGTATTTCATGAAACTTTACACATGGATCATTCCAAAAATGGAACAAAACTACAGAAAAATAAAACTTCAATTTTTCCGAAAAAGTTTCACTTTTCAAAGAATGGCCCTTTTGGGCATTTCGGGGGGCGAATTTGCCCTGAGCCCCAGTGTATTTTTTCACTGTCTTAAAGGGGACCACCAGGCAAAGGACAACACATTATTATATGTTTTGCTACCGTTTTGTGATATCAAATAGATACCCAACATTTTGCAAAGGGTTGTGTAATTCATAAACAAAGCAATTAATTTCCACCACTTACGGAACCACGGCTATCTCGTGGTTCCACACGGGCCAGGCATTTGCGAGTGCGCCAATGCAATTCACGCGTACGTCAATAGAATCCCGGATGATTCGTTCACTCTGCATAGAGCGCCGCTGGCTCTGCTCGCATAATAGTCTGCGCATTCAGACCGTGTGACCGCCCCGTGACCGCATGGCTGAGAATGGTGATGCGTTTTCCAATTATATATTTTTTCTGAAAACATATTTTTGTGAACTTATTGAAGGAATGGAATACTAAAGATGTTATCTTTCTATAAAAAGATTATTATTCTTGGGTGGTGGTACCCTTTAAAGATTAATCCAAGTTGTTTTAGCAAACTGACACCAGAGATGGATGGGTAGCTTTTACCGTTGAATTCATGAATACATGCATTTCTTTTTTGTATTAACCCATTCAGACAGACCCTACCTGCAACATAACGATACATACTGTATATGTATCATACGATCAATTGATTTATAATTGTACAATTAAGCAGTTGATTGTAACATCATTCAATATGCTATACACATGTATTCATTGATTGAATGATCAATTTATCAATCGTGCAATCACGCAATCGATCATACGATTAATTGTGAATCTTGATGTAACGTTATACCCAGTACTGATAAAAAAAAAATATGTGTACTCGGGTTGGAGTGTGTAAAGAATGTGTGTAAATACTACTTGAAAGGGTTAATATACAAACTTAAAGTGAAGGAAAATTGATGTCTTTCCCTCTGGGTAGAAGATGGGGGGAAATGATGCTATGTTATCATTTTGAGAGAGCTCTCTCAATCACTAATAAAAGCTGGCAAAAGAAGTGAAAACAAACAAACAATACAAAATTGTGTTTAAAGAAAAGAAAAAGATCAAGGTACGACGAGTCCAGGGGATTGAGCGTTTTTCTGGCAGGAAAGTTATACAAGGAGAAAGAGAATATATTTCTCTATTTTTAGAGCCCCATTTTCTTACTCTACCTTCTTTAGTTATTTGTTATGATTTTTATTATTGCGTAGATCGCTATCATTTAGAAAAATCCTTAAATTGGCAACACATTTGTAATATTTTAAAAACAGATTTTGGTGTTCAAATTGGCAACTTTGTGACAAAGTCACTTCATATTTGTCTTCAATAGTAATTACTAAATATTTTCCACCTATTTTCACATCATTAAAAGGTAGAACAAAATTAGGAGTTGCCAATTTGTAGAGGAAAATAATGATCATATTTGCCTTAAAATAGCTCTCGTCCTTGATGGGTTACGAATTAACCTGTTCCTTGCTGGATTTTGCAATCACCATAGAGTAAATACAGGACCATGCATGTTGTTTCCCAAAGGCAATGGGTTAAAGTCAGACAATTTCTTCTTTGATATTGTTGTGAACAGAAGTATCAAGTTTGCTAGAATGTGTGTAATTATATCATTTATATCTGATATTGGGATTATAGTTTGTTAGTCCAAGATATGGATTTGTACTTTAAATTTCTTTTAAATACATTTTTTCTTGTCTTATGCAGTGCAGTCATGCCTGTGTAGTGACCATCTTTAATAGGGAAATAAGAAAAGCGGACACTGTAGACAGGTGGCCTCTATAGATATGTTCCATAACATTGTTGTTTTCTCTGCAGGTGTTCACTTTTGGTGGCCACTATACAAGCCAGGGGGTGTTTCACAAAGATCCTAAGTTGGACATAACAGTTATGGAAAGCTGTTTGTTTCTTTGAATTTTTTTTGGTCAAAGTCCTTTTAAAAGGCATAAAATGTTTATTTAAATCATTAATATTTTCTATTAGTAAAGAGATTTCACGTTCTTGATGTAACATTAATGAAAAGTTTTGTAAAAACTTGCATTTTTGCTTTTGAATATATTTTATTCCAAGGCTACAAATGGCTTACCATACTTTTTATGTCCAACTTAGAGTTAAGTTCAACTAAGGATCTTTGTGAAACACCCCCAGGTTGGCTGCTATACACAGGTGACCACTAAGACAGGTTGAATGGCAGTATGATATATAATGTGTGTGATATTTTGTCTCTCTGTGTAGTAGTTTTCTTTGTATTCTCCTTTTTGTTGTAGACAGTGAACAAAATACATGGGGGCTCAAGGGGAATTCGCCCCTGAAATGCCAAAAAGAGCCCCCCGAAAATCATTTAAAGGGGACCACCAGGCAAATAACAACACATAATTATATGTTTTGGTACCATTTTGTGATATCAAATAGATACCCAACATTTTGCTAAGGGTTGTGTAATTCATAAACAAAGCAATTAATTACCACCACTTACAAATGTACGGAACCACTATTATTTCCTGGTTCCGTACGGGCCAAACATTTGCGAGTGCGCCAATGCTATTCATGCGTGCATTTGGAGATAATAGAATCCCGGACGATTCGTTTGCTTTAGAATGGTGATGCGTTTTTTTTTTTTTCTTTTCTGAAAACATATTTTTGTGAACTTGTTGATGGAATGGACTACTAAAGATGTTGCCTTTCATTTATAAGAATATTATTTTTGGGTGGTGGTACCCTTTAAGAGCCCCCCCCCCCCCCCCCGAAAATGTGCATCATATAGAGTTCAATGCAAAGAGTTCAATCAAATTTTGGAATTTTATTTGTATGCAGGCAATTTGCAAAGTAGCCTTCAAAAAAATGATTCAACTCGTAATACCAATACAACAAGGTATGAGAGAACCAACTAGAGTTCAAAGTAAGTTTTTCTCTTTTTTTTGACAATGTTACTAGAGATTCCTTTTAGGCCTGAGCACAAGGTAATGTATCATGAGTTTAATCTTTTCAAGTACAAGTTCAAGTATTGGCAGTTTGGGTGCTGGTTAGCTTGCATAATGAAAAACATTTCTTAGAAAGCGCTGCAAGACAGGATAAGGACATATATGAACAAATATTATCCTATTAACAAAATCTAAATCTGTTTCACCAAACACCATTAAGGCCAAAATGCAAAATATCTCAAATTTAATTGGAGAGAATTTGTGTTAAAGGGAGAGATCCTCTTTTGCAAGCCAAAATTCAAAAGTTGCGAGGTTATTGTATTATACATGTATGAAAGGAAATGTCATTTGATAGCATGCCTGAAAAAATTAGGGCTTGAAATCTCCTTTTCGTGGAGTTATAGACCTAAAACTGAATAAACTGAGGGACGTCGGTTAAATAGGTACATACGTATTTTCGGCCGGTGAGTAGTTCGTACATAGATTTCACGGAGTGCCAGATCGGTATGCATGACCCCTACGTGACTCGCGCATAAGTACTAATGTGTGAGCGTTTACCAAGCAAAATACCCAAACATCGCTTAAACTGACTACATGTAATTATATATGCTTTCTTTTTGAGATCTTTTTCCGTGACATACGTTAACAAATGTCGGCTTCACAATACCTTTACGAGAATTAGTACCATATTGTTGTAATATTATGCTAAATCAGTTGAACTCCTTTATTGACCGATATATAGTTTAAATGGAGGGACGCATTCGTTTTTCATTCGTAGAATCCAAATTAGAGGGCTGTTCGCTCTGATTTTTTTTTTGTGTGTTACATTGATCCCATCCGTCAACTGAAAGCTGTTCAGACGTTTTGTAAAAGTGGACCTGTCCCTTTAAAGGTGACCACCATGCAAAGAAGAACACAGGCTTGCTTTTAGTACTGTTTTTTTGTTTTGTATTAGATGTCCAACATCTTGCAAAGGGTTGTGTTATTCATAAACAATGCAATTAATCACACAAAATTCTGGAACGGGCCAAACGTTTGCGAGTGTGTCAATTCTATACACAGGTCTGTTTGGAGACAATAGAGCGTGCACGTCCTAGATGATAGACACAATATAACTGGTCTCCTTCTGCAGGCCCATGAACACATACATTACTCTAGTGTTGCTTTCAAGCTGAGGGTTTTTTCATCGGATGCGTCCGGACGCATCCGATGAAACGGCCAGCATGAATGCTACAGAGGTGAAAAAGCCGATAGAATAGGCGATGAAAAGAAGAGAAATAGGCGATTAAATTCTCCTACTTTAGAGTAGGAGAAATTCTCTTTCTATCGGTGTCACTCCGATAAAACGGTCAGCTTGAAATGGTTCGGGTGAAAAATACCGATGAAAATGGTCAAAGGTCGTTCTTGTTCCGGCTAAAGCAGTGTAACACGGCATGCGATAATATTATGCTGCGCCATAGCTAGCTCGTGTAAAGTGAACCTCGAGTATCGTGCTCGTGTTATTATTTATTAACGTTTTATTTCAACAGGGTTGCCCTTTCAGTTAAACAACTGATCTACCAAGGGGCCCCATTTTACTTGTATGTTGCATGAATATAAAGGTTTTAAAAAATTCAATTCATGAACATCGTTATAATAATATATTTATTATAAAGCATATATTTATAAAACCAAATGATGAACAGAACAATATTTAAAACGGATCACTAACAAATTTATTGAAAGTATAGGCTAGTGGCTTTTTTGTTATCAACAATTCTTCACTTCCGGCCGGTGAATGCAAAAGGCGATTAAATTCCTCTGCATTATGAACGCGACAGAGGGGAAGTTGCGAGTTCCTCGTTGTTTACATAAGAAATTCCATCGGTCTTTTTCATCGGTATTTTCATCGGTAATGTAAGCTTGAAAATGGTATAGTATGATGATGAGTTTACAAATGATACAATTTTTCTGGAAATCTATTTCTCTGAACTTCTGTGGTGGAATGGAGCACTAAAACTATTATCTTTCGTTTATTATAACATTATTTTAGGATATTAGTTCCCTTTAATAAGCCAGAATCTAATTGTTAGTTCTATCCCGTCTCGAGGATCAACAGAGCAAAGCATTTCTTAGAAACGTTTTAAATGAGTGCACAAGTTCTTACATCTCCAAAGAGAGAATCCATATTTCAGAAAGGAAATTATCTGATTTGTCTGACCATGGTTATTTAGTCAAGAACAAATAAATAAAACCATTAAAGCACTTGTCACATTTCACCAGAAAGCCTTAAAGTGATTCAGGTAAAGTGTCAGATATTGCACAAAATGACATTTGAGACTTCAATCCTATATCAATATCATTGTAAAATACAATTGAAAGATTTGTGAAAGTTTGAAAGAAAACGAACACTGTTAACCTAGTGAAAAAAACGAATATTGAGTTCATATTTTATCACCGAATACTGATGGCCTGTCATGGATTTGTAGCAGTTATACCTGTTATCAACCGTTGACGATATCCGCATGTTTACAGACTGTACAGAATTCGTGGAATTTACGCACTTTGGATCAAAGTTCAGTAGCGTCTTGAGGTCGATTCGACATGTTGAATCGGCTCCGACTGAGCGAAACTGACTCTAGCCTGACTGAAAACCAGTCGGATCGGGTCAAGTGGGCGCTGTCTGCGCCAGGCTTTAGGGAGTACCTCATTACTAGCCAGACATATTTCCTGACTTTGTCATTGTTAACCCATTGCCTACAGGGACCTGGTAGGTCATGTATTAACTCTATGGGGATTGTATGATCTGATAAGGTACAGGTTAAGTGCAAAGAATGCATTCATATGGCATCACTTGATAATTGATAATGGTGCTGTTGGTATTTTGAGCTTAATTCTCCTTCATTAGCAGTTGTAAGCTTTGGAATTAGGGTTCTATATTTACTAGTTTCATCAGAAATGTGTTCTTTAAGCTGTTCTTTCGTTTTAAAGGGATAGTTTAGTTTTGGTTTAGAAAGCGCTTCAAGAAATACATTTTTTTTTTCGTGAGGTAATGAGAAAAAAAAAACAGCACATTATAAGACAGAGCCAACTTTGTTGATTAAAAAAACGTTCAGAAACAGATTAAATATTGATAAATATATCTGATTTGAATAAATGTGGACCAACTTGTATTCAATAATTTAAGAAAATATTTTTAAATCCTACACATTTTTGAAAATATACCAAAAATGGTTTTAAAGTTGTGTTTGATGATCTCCCTATTGGATACTTATTTTAACCAAATATCACATGCACATTTTTGGACAAAAAATGGGTTGAAACTTGATGTGTCTGGAGGGCACCCTCATGTGTTAACAGTTGCCTTTTGAATGAAAACAGCTCTGTAACTTAACTATTTTTTCTATCATTCAAGCATTATTGAATCATAAATGATAGTTTGTATTGATAACTTATGTTTCAGTTATTAAAATTATGTTTGACCTAAACTGCACTGCACTCCCTTTAAGCCCCAGATTAAGTAAATTGCTTACATGTTTGACTTTATAATATGGAATTGGATACCAGCCCTGAATCGTATTAAAGCTGACAAGATTTCCTGTATTTGTCCATTACTTCCAAGAATTCCATTCTAAAGGTTTCACTTAATGGTGTTTTGTTCTGGCATGGCAAATGGCAAAACAGCTCCCTTTTATCAAAGGATTAAAGGATTTATAAATATTCTAAACAAAGGAAATAACATTACATCTTGCTGAATACATTTTTCTCTTGAAAAAAAAAATGTAACCTTTTAAAATAATGTAAGAGATGATGCAAAATACTGCTGAAAATTGCTTATGTACTATTATAACGCCCCTGTAATACAATGAGAGTCAATATAGGGCCTACATTTTTTTTTTATCCTAGCAGAATCTTTTCTTTTTTTTTGGTGGGGGGGGGGGGGGCTCATTATTTAAGGTCTACTTTGACAAGCAATGATAATAGATTTTGGTTGTCGACTTTTGAGATCTTGGTCATAGGTACTGTATATTACTCTCGATGTAATAAGAGGGTTAGCACTCAGAGGGTTTAAAGGAATCTAGTAACATTTTCAAAATCCTCAAAACTTACTTGGAACTTTACCGGTTCTCACTTACCTCATCGTATTCATATTACCAATAGAAGCATGGAACGGCTTTCGTATTTCCAAATTTCTTTTCCTTTAAAAATAATTGAAGTTTTAAGATGTATTATTATCTACGGTTATCTACGGGATAATTATTACTGTGTACAAAGTCAGTGCAATGAGTAAGCGAATATCACTTTGCATTTTTTCTCATTACTTGGCCATATAATATCCATTTAAAAGTGAAATGTTCACACATTACTCAGTGGACATATTGGGACGCTGAAATACACATTTTCATCAACCATTTGCCATTTTTTGTTTGTATTCTCTCCATGTAATGTGGCACTGAAAGGGTTAATAACCTTGATCCATGTTATACTAGGGCATACCTTGTATTAAGTAGGTCAATAGGATCATCTTCTTCCCTCTTTTTCCTACTCATCTGTCAGCGCAAGATATTTTGAGAGCACTCTAGAATAGTGAGTCATAATTGATGATTTCGGATGTGTATATTTTGGAGCTCTACTCGTATAAACAATCCAGGAGGAGGCTTGGGGCCTGGGATGAATGGTTGAAGTTGGTTGCCAAGTCATCAGTGATGCCCTCCATCTTAAAGCGATCTAGTAACATTGTCAAAATCCTCAAAATTAAATTGGAATTCTAGCGGTTCCCTCATACATTGTTGTATTCATATTAACAATAGAAGCATGGGACAGGTATTGGGTTTTCACTGGTAGGAGTGGAACGTGTATGCAATTATACGTGTATGATGCTGTTTAGTGCGTTGTATGGCTGCCAGAATGCATTGCTCCCAAGGGAGCAGAAAGTGCGCGTCACGTGCGGCTTGATTGCGAGCGTGTGTCCGATGACCGGGGTAATAATGTAAAGCGCTTTGAGATGATTCATAATAGGGGCTATATTTATAAATCAAAACATTATTTCTACCCAGGTAACCACATGTAGGGACTTAAAGGGATCTAGTAACTTAGTTGACGTGTGCAAAAAGCGATGAGTGGTATATACAATGTATATTGTTGTTATCTGATATGTCCACTGGATGTTGTATGAAAATTTCAAGTTAAACAGACTTTACAGTATATGATGACATAAACGGTACCCCGGTGTACCAGACGAAAATCCGCCATTTTGTTTAATTATTTATTTAATTTTTAGGGCTGTACTGTGGGTATAGCGTGCATACAATCGCGCGCTGCACTGCATGCACAACGCAATAGCTGCGGTACGGTTGGACGCAAGATGGCGCTACACAACACGGTACCCACAGAAATACAATATAAATACCCCCGGGGTACAACGTTACCCCGGGGTACAACGGTACCCCGGGGTACTGCGTGTGTCATCATATGGCCGAGTAATGAGGAGGAATGCAAAGTGACATTCACAAACTCATCGCACGCACTTTGTACACACTTGAATCGTAAATATCTTTTTAACGAAAGGGAAATTTGAAAAAACAAAACCTGTCCCATGCTTTTTTTGTTAAAGGACCTAAAGAATACAACGTACTTTGACACTTATTCCATAGTTGATGACTTGAAACATAGGTCTGCCGAAAGAAAATCCATGAAAATAAACACAGTAGTGATTTAAGACTAGTTTTCTGATGCCAAATCTCACTTAGCAGCCAGTTTACGTCCCACCCACATTTAGGGTCCGGAATAGGCATCGTGATCGACATGTAATTGACAATTCATTGGCTTACGTCATGACGCGTCATCTATAGAATTTAGTTCATAAGTCCGTTCTTTAGATGACGTCACATTTTGGCGATTTAAAAGGGGCGTTCCCAGGACAATTAGATATTTACTAATTACCCCAAAATTGATTGATTTCATGAGAAATGACTGCCAAATTCTTTTTCTTCGGGAAAAATTACATATAGAGAGCCGAATTGTGAAAATTAGGCCATCTAGACGCTGTAGGTCCTTTAATAAGAATACAACAAGATATGAGGGAACTGCTAGAATTTCAATTGGATTTGGTGGATTTGGAGGATTTGGACAATGTTAATAAGTCCCTTTAAAGTGATCCATTAACTTTGTCAAATTCAACCAAAATCACTTGGAGCTTTCACACTTCTCTCGAACCTTGTTAGTTTACTTATACAAGACGAATGAACTGGGTTTTGATTTGTCAAATATCTCCCTGTAGTTATGGAGATATTAAAGATTGAAGTGAAAAGTGTTCTAGAACGCTCTTTTCAATTGTAGTCAAAAGTATACAAATTTGGATACTTTCATCGTTCATAGTCCAAATTTGGATACTTTACACTGACAATATGGAACAAAATCTAACATTCCTTGTATGAGTTGAGTGGTAATTATAATTTAACATGAAAAACTTTCATTAGATATCTAAAGTAACAACAACTAGATGTTTTATGTGTGTGCCTGTAGACTTTCATTTATTGCTCAGCATTAACAATGTACAGACCCATGAATGTACTCAACTTAAATATGTACTCAACATTTAATTGTGAAATTTATCAAAACTGAACAAAATATTTTGCTATAGAATGAGATAGTTGAGTTTTGGTATAGAGGGCGCTACACAAATAATTTGTTTGTGAGATAATGAAAAACTGAGTGTCAAATTCGAAAGAGCATACAATTTTAATGACAGAATAAACTTTATTTGATCAAAATCGGTTCAGAAATGGCTGAAGTATTCATAAACATAACCATTTGTATTAATTATGGGGCCCCACAATTATTCAATAATTTTGAACCAGCCGTTAGAAAAATTGTTCCTCTTTTCACAAATTGAGTGTTTAGAGAGCGCCCTCTTGAGTTTTATCAGCTCTTTTTGAATGATAACAGGCTTTTTACTTATTCATTTGTAATTTTGTATTCATTTCGAGCATGGTGGAGTTATAACTTTTAGTTTGAAATGTAATGGTGCAGGTTTTGGTTACTAAGATTCAGTTTGACCAAAACTGTACTCTCTTTACCAGAACTCAACTAACCCTTTAATACAGTGAATGGTACAAATGTAAGTTAATTATTATGAAGCTCTACAGACAGTGCTTTTGAAATATAATTATATTTTTAACAAACAATATCGAATTGGAGGTCAGAGCTCGAAGTAAATGATACTCGAGTGAATTATAATTTCCTGTGGATTAATCCACATAACTAATGATCTGATTAGACCATATCCTGCACTGGGTATTAAATATGCCAAGAAGTTAGAAAACAGAACTTTGTAATTAATTAATTGCTCTAGTCAGAGCTGATTGTGAATGATGTGTATCAAGAACTAGTTTTTAGTGAACTTCTTGAGTATTTTGAGTGGAAATATGTTTAAAGTGATCTATTAACTGTTTAAAATCCAACCAAAATCACTTGGAGCTTTCACACTTCTTCTGTACCTTGTTGTTTGGCTTATGGTAACAAGAATAAAACGGGTGTTGATTTTTCAAATGTCTCCCTAATTATGGAGATATAAATCGGATTGCATTTGAAAGCCTCTATTGACGCTTTCGACCAAGAGCATCCAAGTTTGAATACTTTACTCAAACGATCAGGATGAAATCAGAAATTAATTTCTCTGTTTTTACTAGGTGAACATTATTGTTCTTTCATGAGAATCTCACATATCATTCTCAAGAAACTTACAATGATATGATTGAAGTCTCAAATATTACTTTTGGTAAAAAAATATAAAGTTAATGGATCACCAATAATACTCATTCACTTGATTTGATTTGATTTGAGTTTGCTATAAAAATGCATTCTCCATAGACCCCACCCCAACCATTTGCCAGTTATTGCATAAACCCATTATAAGCTGGTATCTATGGGAACCTGGTGTACAATCTTGTAGTCAAGGAGTTAAAGAAGATTTGATTTTGATATCAAAATGCATTTTCCATCATAGACCCTAGCCCAATCCTTTGCCAGATTTTGCGTATAATAAGCATCCTGGGCATTTACATGTATAAAGGACCATTTCAAAAGTGTTTGCAACTTTTACTTTACTAGACCCTTTTAACCCATTGCCTACAGGAACCTGGTGGGTCCTGTATTAACCCTATGTAAATTGCAAAATCTAGTAAGGAACAGGTTAAGTTTCAAGTGATGTTCCTTTACTTGTTCTGAGGCCTCAAGTACATGTATACCATTTTCTGGGGATTTAGAGTAGAAGAAGTATAAGTACATACATGTATTTTGTCTATAAATAAATAATAATAAGTTTGCTGGCATTGTAAAATACAGCCCTGGTATTTCTGTTAGTCCCTGGAATAGATTGAATCCAAGTAATCCATAAATAAATCACCTTCAAATCCAGATTCTGCGCTGTAATCCTGCAGTTCTCTGAGGGCTCAGGGGGTCTTACTAGGGCATACAAAGTAAAAGGCCTGGGGGTGTTTCACAAAGATCCTAAGTTGAACTTACCTCTAAGTTGGACTTAGAAAGTATGGAAAGCCATCAGTTTCTTTGAACAACTGTTGAAAAGGGTTTTTAAAAGACATAAAATGTTGATTACAAATCATAATAATATTTCTATTATCAAGGAGATTTAATGTTCTTCATGTAAAATGTATGAAAGTCTATAATACTTGCATTTTTGCTTTTGAATATATTTTATTCCAAGACTACAAATGGCTTATCATACTTTTTAAGTCCAACTTAAGTTAAGTTCTACTTAGGATCTTTGTGAAACACCCCCCTGGTCACATATCACCCAATAGCGTAAACGAACGCCCGACGGAGAGTAAAACTTTCAATCCGTTCCTATAAGTTCCTTGTTCGTTCCTTGTTCGTTCCTTGTCAGGCGATGTACGTTATTCTATCCGGCGGAATGAGTTTGTGCATGAAGCAATGGAGACGTCTCTTCCACCACCGGAAAATTAGATTTCGTAAACTTTCTATTCGCCGGGCATCCGTTTACGATATCCGGTGATATGTGACCGGGCATAAAAACCATGAACCTGCTACCCCATGGTAATACTATGTACAAGGGCTCCACACTAGTCTTTCATTGCTATTCGCACAGTTTGGCCAGTGAAATATTTTCCTTAGATTCAATTTTTGTTCCATCCCCCCCCCCCCCAAAAAAAAACAAACAAACAAACAAACAAACAAACAAAAACAATAATTATGATAAATAATTAAATACAATGTATGAAATAGTAAATCCAAATTGTCTAACTACCCTCATAGCCCAAGGAACCAAGTATGTCCCAAATTTAATATAATAATGGATGAATTATCAACTAAATACAAGTACAAATTTACATATATATTGGACTAGAGTTCATAGTTTTAAATTCCATCAAGTGAAGCAATATATGCAAACAAAATATCAAAATAGATTTGTTTGGGGTTATTAACCTTGCCGGCTACAGAATTCAAGCACATCTTTCATTGTGCCAGATAATATAAGCTCAGATGAATTGAACATATAAAGTGGAGGAGATAATTTGAAAGAGATGTAAAGAAAAGAGGGTGTAAATCCTGGGATATATGAAATGCAGTCAAACCTGTGTATAGTGACCACTCGAGGGAAACAAGAAGAGTGGCCACGGTAGACAGGTCATCTCTATGGACAGGTTCCATAACATAGTATACAGTCAAACCTATGTGACCACCCAAGGGAAACAAGAAAAGTGGCCACTGTAGACAGGTTCCGTACAGTCAAACCTGTGTATAGTGACCACCCAAAGGAAATAAGAAAAGTGACCACTGTAGACAGGTTCCGTATAGTCAAACCTGTGTATAGTGACCACCCAAAGGAAATAAGAAAAGTGACCACTGTAGACAGGTTCCGTACAGTCAAACCTGTGTATAGTGACCTCAAAAGGAAATAAGAAAAGTGACCACTGTAGACAGGTGATCTCTATCTAAGACAGTCTCTATTACAATGCTTGGGATCACATTCATGGCTGCAGCTGTTGGCAGGTTGGCTGTATAAAACAGGTGGCCACTATACGCAGGTTCAACTATGAATTTCTCAAATTTTTAAAGTAATTTTTTACTTCAAAACCCTTTTTGATAATTAGTAATCAAGCCTCCAAAATAACTTTTTTTTCACTCGGGCAAGTAAAATCATGTTTTTTCAAATGTTATTTGCCCGAATAGAAAACTTACTTCCCCAAAAATGAAAAACAAAGAAAAATATTAAAAATATCATATTCTTTAAACTAGCACAAATACATTGATAAGTAATCAAGCGAAGGCAGACAAATATGTATGTCAAAGAAAATTACAAATTTAAAAAATAAAGTTAAAACATTCATGTAGGATGATATCATTGGCCTTGCATCTCCAAAAAGTTAATCAATTCGTGATACTAGAACACAATTTTGAGATACATAATTATGGTGAGATGGATAGAACATAATACGCATGGTTTAATTGGATTGGATATATATCACCCTCGGAGGTTAAAAGGCAGATACATCCTCCTCCCTCGTTGATGAATTTCTCAACAAAAAGCGAGAAAGAATTGAAGGGAAGTGGCATCGGATATTTTAGAGTAAGGGCATGATATACATTTACATAGGCTACAGTAATAGTGTTACACCTCCAAAAAGTGAAGCAATTTTGCAAGCCAAATATCCCGTTTCCCCTCGCAGATCCATCTGCCATGCCAGCCTTGCTCCAGTTTTGGGTGTGATTGTGTTTCGTAACCTCAGCCGGGCAAGCGCACTTTTCACATGGATGTTCTAAATTGTAGGCTGTTGTAGAAGCATGTTAACCCAGGGCTCCACACTTACCTTTTTTGCTGGTGGCCCGGTTGGGCCAGTGAGATCATTTCTTCTCCTGTTTTGGTGGCCCCTCAAACAAAATTACTGGCCCAAAAATGTTGTTTTATGAGTAAACTTTTTACTATTCAAAATTTGTATTCTCTCTCCTGATTAAACCTGTGATTATACATGTACATGTAGATGAAGCATGACATGAAAGAAAACAAAGATTTTTCTAATTTTGTCTAATGGCGGGTTGAAAATCTGCTTGCCGATCGGGCCACCAAAATATGACTTTTATACATTTTTGCGGGCCCGAAGTGCATTTTCATTTGAGTGTCGAGCCCTGGTAGAATCATTGTTAACCCCTTGTCTGTTTCTTGGGTTAGAGTTAGGGTTAGGGTTAGGGTCTTGGACCGGTCTATTCAAGTCTTTAGACATCAAACGTTAGACAGTTTTTGGATTACTTTAGAAGCGTCAGAAACAGACTAACTAATATGTAAATAGCTCTTTATATTTTATATAGAGAAGTGTAATTTCTAAGCACTTTTAATACATTATTATTAAACAGGTCATAAGATACAGTGCCAACCCGCTCACATTGTGTGCACCATCCCCACTCCGTATGGAGCATTCCTTCCAACCTTTTAAAAACAAGATTGTTCAACTTTGAGGGGCCTCTGTAGGGCCTCTGCGAAAAACAGTGCTCCGATCACTGACAGAGCTACCCTACTGAAATAAAACTAATAAATAAATACAAAAAATAAAAAGGGGCCTGGAACCTAAATCTGGTGGCCCCATACAAAGAAAAACATAACGATTTCTGTTAAATTTGGTTGCCCGGAGCTAATTTTTAGTGGCCCCTGCTAGTTTCGAGCACTGTTAGAGCTTTCAAGTATTTTAGTGGTGCAAAGAACAGGAGGGAGGGTGTTCCAGAATCTGAGTGAAGCAACTGAAGAGATCCCATGTGAAAGGGGCGATGATAAGTGAGTCGAGGTACCCCTAGGGGGCTCCAAGTGGTCGGTGGTTGAGGCGATGGATGGATGGATAGGGGGGGAGAGAGGCTCAGGTGAAGACGAGCAACCTTGGCCGGCTCACATCATCTGGGTTAATTAATGCAACCAACCAACCACCTTAGGGGGACACTCACCCTGTAGTATCTGGGATATGAGACCACTGTGTGCTGCTCGAGTGGAAGGAGAGAACGGGATAGGGTGAGAGGGAGAGGAGGAGGGAGATGGAGAGAGACAGATGAGGAGATACAGAAAGGGGGGGAGAAAGGGAGAGACCAGCCAATCACCCTGTCGTATCTGGGGTATGAGGCCAATGTGTGCTGCTGGAAGGAGAGACAAGGATAGGGTGAGAGGAAGAGGATGAGGGAGAAGGGGGGGGGGGGAGAAGGGTTGAGAGACAGATGAGGAGATAGCCAGGGGTGGGGAGAAAGGAAGAAACCAGCCAATCACCCTGTAGTATCTAGGATATCTGCTGGAGTGGAAGGGGAGAAAAGGATAGGTTGAGAGGGAGAGGAGGAGGGAGATGGACGGGGAGAGGGAGTGAGAGACAGATGAGGAGATGCAGGGGGGGGGGGGGGGAAGGGAGAGACCAGCCAATCACCCTGTATTATCTGGGATATGAGGCCACTGTGTGCTGCTGGAGTGAAAGGAGAGACAAGGATAGGGTGAGAGGGAGAGGAGGAGGGAGATGCAGGGGGAGAAGGAGTGAGAGACAGATGAGGAGATAGCCAGGGGGAGAAAGGAAGAGACCAGCCAATCATCCTTTAGTACATGGGATAGCTGCTGGAGTGGAAAGATAGATAATTATAGGGTGAAAGGGAGAGAGGAAGGAGATGGAGAGGGAGAGGGAGTGAGAGACAGATGAGGAGATGCAGAATGGGGGGGGGGGGAGAGAACATCCACTCATCCTGTAGTATCTGGGATATGAGGCCACTGTGTGCTGATGGGGTGGAAGGAGAGACGAGGATAGGGTGAGAGGGAGAGGAGGAGGGAGATGGAGGGGGAGACAGATGAGGAGATGCAAAATGGGGGGGGGGGGGAAGGAGAGACCATCCAATCACCCTGTCGTATCTGGGATATGAGGCCACTGTGTGCTGCTGGAGTGGAAGGAGAGACGAGGATAGGGTGAGAGGGAGATGGAGGGGGAGAAGGGGTGAGAAACAGATGAGGAGATGCAGAGGGGGGGGGGGGGGGGAGAAAGGGAGAGACCAGCCAATCACCAGTATCTGGGATATGAGGCCACTGTGTGCTGCTGGAGTGGAAGGAGAGAACAGGATAGGGTGAGAGGGAGAGGAGGAGGGAGATGGAGGGGGAGAAGGAGTGAGAGACAGATGAGGAGATGCAGAATGGGGGGGAGGGAGAGACCAGCCAATCACCCTGTCGTATCTGGGATATGAGGCCAATGTGTGCTGCTGGAGTGGAAGGAGATAAAAGGATAGGATGAGAGGGAGATGGAGGGGAAAGGGGGAGAAGGGGTGAACGACAGATGAGGAAATGCAGAAGGGGGGAAGGGAGAGACCAGCCCAACCACATTGGAGTTGGGGGAGACCCACCCTGTAGTATCTGGGATATGAGGCCACCGTGTGCTGCTGGAAGGAGAGAGGGGGGGGGGGGAGGGAGAGGGGCAGTCAGAGGAGGAGGAGGGCTAAGAGTGGGGGACAAAAGGGAAGGAAAGGGAGAGCGAGGGAGGGAAAAGAGGGGTGAGAGCAGGGGGGAAAAGAAGGAGGAGAGGAGGGGGAGAGAAGCCTACCAACTTTGGGGACACTCGCCCTGCCCTGTAGTATATGGGATATGTGGCCACTGTGGGCTGCTAAAAGGAGAGAGGGGGAGAGAAAAGGATAATGTAATCGGTAATAAAGGTATAAAGGTAGTAGGGAGAGGAGAAGGAGAGGACATAACAGGAGATGGGGAGGGGCAGAGAGTGAACGGGGAGGGTGATAAAGGAGAGAGTAGGGAGAGAATGGTAAAGCAAGGATAAATAATGAGAACAATCACACCCAATCTTGGGTTGGATGTATTAAAAGTATCATTTTAATTCAACCCCTACCTTTAGTTTTTCCCATCTTTATTCTAGACATCGTACTACATGTAGATCCACATACATTCACTTTTACAGTGTCAGACAAAGACGTTTTGATGTGAATCAATTAATTGACAAAATAAGTTTCAAGGTTTAATATGATAGCATAGTGATAGTGTACCCTTCTTTAAACCCATTCAGGACTCGTTTCGAAAACACCCTAGCAGAGATCTATAGAGAATGCATAATTATACCCACATTTTTTAATGGTGGTCAGCCATTGTCATATCGTCGGTTCAGAAATAAGAAGGGTGTCAAGTCACTTTTTGCACTTCAGAGAAGCTGGCAATGTGATACGCCTGCGATCTTCAGCGATACATAGGGTCAAGGATCTCCTAAATAAGAGATAGTATCGATTGTAAGTTACAATTAATTATAAGTCAGATAATTTGCGCGTTTCAACCAAATTGATCAGATATGAGCATTTAGAACGCATGATCTGACTTACAATTCATTGTAACTTACAATCGATTACATCTCTTTCTGCAACTGGGCCCAGGACGGAGAAAAAATGATGAAAATTATCATATTTTGTCAGATTTCAATATTCCATGCTGAATTTCATCTTTTTGATAATCTTTTGAAGATCAGTTTTGAGCATTTATAACGCATGATCTGACTTACAATTCATTGTAACTTACAATCGATTATATCTCTTTCTGCAACTGGGCCCAGGACGGAGAAAAATGATAAAAAGTGTCCTATTTTGTCAGATTTCAATATTCCATGCTGAATTTCATCTTTTTGATAATCTTTTGAAGCCTTGTAGAAACACAATGCAGCTCTCTTTTATTTGTATAAATTATCCTTTTCGAAAGGTAGAAAAAAAAAATATAAGAAAATGTGGCAACCCATAGAAAAGACCTACAAGATGATTATGCATTTAACTCAGTTAAGCCAAAAATGAACTATACGCCCTTCTCAATCTCACCTAACAATATATGTGACCGGCTATAGCAAAACCCTGCACTTGTCGGTAAAAATCAAAATGTAGATTTTCATACCATTAGAAAGGCCTCATCACAAGCTTTCATTTGATGCTTTGTTCTAACAAATTGGTTCTAACAAATTGGTCAATAATTAGCGAAGATATGATTATTTCAAGTTTACAATCATAAATCTTTTACACATATTATGTGAACTTAAAATGCCCATTTCTTCAAAACATGAATTACCGACAAGTGCAGGGTGTTGCTATAGCCGGTCACATATGTGACTACCCCTACAGAAATAGCTAGCCATTAGCTTGCAGCCAGCATGCTGCTAGTTAGCGGCTAGCTAGCGGCAAGCTAGCGGCTAGCTAGCGGCAATCTCTGCTGAAATTGTGTACGTGCAGCAGATTTCAAGCTTGTCATTAGTATGCAGATATATTTAGCAAGCTTAATTTCAGCAGAGATCGCCAATTAAGCTTGCCGCAAGCTATTCGCTGGCTTGCAAACACACTTAGATTTCTGTAGGCGTATCATGTAGATTATCGAGCATCCTTGACCATATATACAAATGGTATACAGCTGAACAAGGATTGCAAATCACGTCTTGTCACATCTCGAGATGAAATTCGGCATTGAATATTGAGATCTAACAAAATGGGATCATTTTCATTATTTTGTTTCCCTCCGTGCCACAATCTTATTTAGTTCATCCTTGACCCTATATACGTGTATGCATGCAAACGATGTTTCGCTGGAGATGGCAGGCGCATCACATCGCCAGATTCTATTTCCTAAAGGCGATTGATCGTTGTGACACTTGTTCGACACGCCATGCAGGATGATATTCAGACAACTGGATTTGTCCTTGCCCTTGATATGGCTTAGTCCCACGTCAGTTTCCTATCCAACCAAAATGTGTCCAAACGGTCAGTATAGATCTTAAGAACGAAAACAGCCACAGCTGAACAAGCAGACATTGGAAAACGGAGCCAAATTAAAATTATCCTACCTGTCCGTTCCGATCTTAGTCCGCATCATTTTGTTTCCTGCCATTATCTGCTAATAATAATAATAATAATGGTGGCTACTTATATAGCGCACGTTCCGTCTTTCGACGCTCAAGCGCATCACTATTATTACCCCGGTCAACGGATACATACATGTACTGCACTCATCCAGCACACAAAATGCACATTTTCCACTCCCTGGGGAGCATTCCAGCTAGGCAACCTCGCAGGTGCACACAGTGCTAGTACCTTCTGGATGTCAAACGGAAAGGAGATGGAAGGAGAAACGGTGCAGTAGGACTAGGCCATTAGCATATTGATGGGTTAATATGCACGTACAATCAACACATAATAATAATGTAGCCAAGCTTTTGAATCTAGCAGGTCTTTCGTCTAGGCAATGAACTGACAATTACTGTACTAAACATGGAAATATACACATAAAACAGGTAGAGAGAAGTTGGGAACAGGAACAGGCAAGGGTGAACAAGAACAAAAGGGGGCATCCAAAGTTTGAGAGAGCTATACAGGAGCAGGCTAGAGTAGACAGGAACAAAAGAAGTGCTGAGGACAAAAGGTATATACATGTATGTGTCGATTGTGGGGCTAGAAAGCAAGGGCAGGAATAATAATAATAATAATAATAATAACAATAATAATAATAATAATATGAATTATTCTAGCATTTAAAGAGCACCATGTATCTAGGTGCACTTTTCAGAGGTGCAATATTACCCTTGGTCATCAGGTACAGTTCAAACCCGCACAATTATATTGTGCACCATCTCAACCACTACAGGAGCGTACTAACCCAATGTAACCCGTTTCCAAGATTGTCATTGGGGATTATAATACAATTCTAGAAAGTAGAAATTAACCTTTCTTTCTTGTGGCCTGGCCGGGCAAGTAAAAAAAACATGAAGATTGCTCATATTGTTTTGGCCTAAAGCCATTAAAAGTAATTGCTGAAAAAAGTCTATAACCTTTTGAATACCTGTGGTTTTTAGGAGATAGCTATAATATAGCTATAACAACAACTTTGCTTGTTTGTGATCTCAATATTATGTTTTCTCTTTAAAATTGATCTACAGCAAACAAACAAACAAAAAATAACAAGCATTTAGATAAAATCGTGACTTCATTTTGCTTCCTTATTCTTATTACAGACCTGTCATTGTTTTTTATACTCTAAATATTTTGTTTTATTATGTTTAAATTATTTTTTGAATATAAACTGAGTTTATAGATAATAAGATAAATGAAAACTTGACTTAATTTGTTCCAATTCTCTAATTGCACACTGAGCAGTTGTTTATGCTCTAGATGTTATATTCATTTTTTAAACCATGCCGGTACTTTATAGACTTTGCAGTGCTAATTATAATATTTTTCTGCAAAATCAACAGGCATCTACGTTGTAGATGAAAACGTGACTCAATCTCGCTTCCTTGTTGTTGTGTTTTTTTGTGCCCTAGATATTATAGAGCTATCTATCTCCTAAAAACCACAGGTATTCAAAAGGTAATAGACTTTTCAGCAGTTAATTTTAAAGGGATCTAGTAACTTTGTTGACATATGTGCAAAAAATGATGAATGGTTTATGCCATGTAAATTGATGTTATCTGATATGTCCACTGGGTATTGTGAGAAAATCTCAAGTTAAATGGATGTTATATGGCCTAGTAATGGGCAAAAATGCAAAGGTGATATTCACTTACTCATTGCAATGTCTTTGTACACGGTGACGACTATCCTGTGGATAGTTTAACATCTGAACACTTCAGTCGTAAATATCTTTTCAATGAAAGGTAAAAAACCAAAAACCTGTCCCATGCTTCTATTGTTGATACAAATACATCAAGGTATGAGGGAACCGCTAGAATTCCAATTGGATTTTGAGGATTTGCACAGTGTTACTATACAGATCCCTTTAATGACTTTATGCCAAACACAGATAATACTTGTGTGAGGAAAATGTGACTCAATCATGGTTCCATTTTGTTGTTTACATAATTTGTTATAAAGATATTTATCATTGAAATGTTTGAATTTGTAAAAGTTGGATCTTCAAAAAATATACATTTTATCAACCCTTTGTTAGTTTGCATCGACAAACCAAAGAAAAAATTACTATTTATTTTTCAGGGGCTACTTTTAAAGCTTGCCTGCATGAATTAAAACACTTTAAAATTTGTTTTGCATTGAACTCTATATGCAAATTTATGGGGGCTTTTTTGGTATTTCGGGGGTGAATTCACCCCAAGCCCCGTGTAATTTGTTCACTGATAGTCACCAGATCCCTTTAAAGGGACTTAGTAACATTGTCCAAATCCTCAAAATCCAATTGAAATTCTAGTAGTTCCCTCATAACTTGTATTCTTATTAACAAAAAAAAGCATGGGACAGGTTTCGGTTTTTCAAATTTCCCTTTCGTTAAAAAGATATTTACGATTGAAGTGTTCAGATGTTGAATAATCAACTGGATCGTCAAAACCATGTACAAAGTGAGTGCAATGAGTTAGTAAATATCACTTTGCTTTTTTGCTCATTACTCGGCCATATAACGTCCATTTAACTTGAAATTTTCACACCACACCCAGTGGACATATCAGATAATAACAATATACATTGTATCAACCACTCATCACTTTTTGCACATGTCAACAAAGTTACTAGATCCCTTTAAATTATAATAGTATTCAGTGACTCATACCAGTCACACTCTCTGTGATTCCTTTTCTCTCCCCCTCGAGATCTCCCCAGAAACTGGGTGTAAAATATGCCATTTTTACCTTATTTTTACCTAATAATTGACCCAAATAATAATAATGGTCCAAAATTAAGATTAGGTCACCCAATACCATTAGCGCTGTGGCCCTCTAGGGGATATCAATAATTCTCTTTGTCTCTCGCAAGTTTGCCGGAACTCATCATCATCGCTAGTGTCACGTTCCTCTTGTTCTTGCGCACCCCCCCCCCCCTCACACACACACACACCCACCCTGTCCGTTTGCCCTGAATACACATTCATTTTGATACTTATCTCGATTTATTTTGCGACATGTAGGCCGTTGGTGGAACTGCAGTTCAATTGGCTCAAACTATTTATTGCCTATCATAATTATATAATGTAACATTTTCTATCATAAACGATATATTTGGGCAGGTATATTCATTTCATTTCAAGGTGAATTGTGATACCTAGTTTGCACACATCAGACCTTCTTTTGGATGATGCTAGTAAAGTATCCAGGGCTTAACACTAGCACTTGCCCGCTGGCTCAAGGCAAGTAAAAATTGATATCAGGCGAATACAATTTTTTTAAATGGTCTAGTTTGGTTGCCGGATTAGGCAGCTTAAATTTATTTCCAACTACAAGAGAAAAGTGTTAATCCTAATCTGTATTGGTAAATATCATTTAGAAGCAAGCAGGAAAATAACTTGTGAATCAATGGAGCCGCGAGCTATCGAATCTGGCAGATTCTTCTTCAGGCGAACGAATGACACTGACTGAACTAAACATAGAATTATAAACATGCACAGGTAGGAGGAAAGTGCGACCAGCAACAAGCTGGAGTGAACAAGAACAAAAGAATGGGGGGATACAATGGAGGAGGTGTGCATGCAGTCCAGCCTAGAGTAGACAGGAACAAAAGAAATAGTGCTGATGAGGGCTACTGAGGATGGGAGAATGTGTCAAGTGGTGGCTGGAAAGCTATGAGATAAGCAATGAAGGAACAGGATATGGAACAAAGGAGGTGTTCAAGAGGATAGTGGAAAGATACAATGGATGGCAAGTGGGAGGAGATTAGTGCTGGGGTGCAAAGTTGAGAGGGATGGGTTAGGGGAAATGTGTACAAAGAGACATGCACATTAAAAAAGATATAGTGTGCATATAGTGTGGGAAAATAACTTGTTTGTGTTGGGGGAATAATTCTGTTCCGGCAAAAGGATGAAATCAATTCATGCTTCTACTTACCCAAATCGGCCAGTAGAAACTTAATTTTAGTATTAAACTAAAAGTCTAAAACTTGTAAGTTATCAATTAAATTTAAAAGCTATTATTCAACGATGCTTGAATTGTATAAAAACAATTCAACGGCTAAGTTACAGGGCTGTTTTCATTAAAATGCAACTGTTAAGACAAGAGGGCGCCCTCCAGTTTGGTTAAAATCACTATTCAATAGAGAGATCATCAAAAACAATTTCAAAGCCACTTTGTTACATTTTGAAAGATGTGTAGGCTTTAATCATTTTCAGAATTAGATTATCAAATAAATGTGGGCCCCACATATATTCCAAACGGATATATTTATGGATATTTCAGGCGTTTCTGAGCCGATTTTAATTTTTTTAAAGTTTATTCTGTCTTTAAAATTGAGTGCTTAATCACATTTTACACTACATTTTTCATTACCTCACAAAAAAAAAATTTCTTGAAGCACCAAAACTGTACTATTCCTTTAATCGGTTCCCGTGTAGATTCTGAAGCGCCCATCCATAGACATTGTACATAGCCTCCAAGGTTCCTGTAGGCAGGGGGTTAAATGTGGAATTGGGGTATGCTGTCATCATCATCATCGTGCGGGCATATTTGACCCATTTGTCTGGCTGTTGTGTTATTGTATACTTAGATTTTCTTTTGTATACCGTATTTGCTGGTGTATTATTAACCGCACCTTTTTTTTTCTTTTTTTTTTCAAAAATGGGGGTGCGGTTAATACACGGGTGCGGTTAAAAGTGTATTAACCGCACTTTTTTCAAAAAAGGGGGGTGCGGTTAATACACAGGTGCAGTTTATACACCGGCAAATACGGTAGTATCTTGATCAGTGAATTAAATATTCTGTCTTTGTTTCATGCCCCACTTGCCTCTTGCTCTGTTCTGTACCGCACTCTCAACAAGTGTAACCTTGTCCTTGTAATTAGTCATAGTCTGAATATTTCATTAAAAACTTCAGTCCTGCGTGACCTATACACCATTCCTTTTTTTAGTACCGTATTTGCTGGTGTATTAACCGCACCTTTTTCCATTTACAGAAGAACTTGCAAAATAATACACAGAGATAGAAAATTTATTTCAGGAAAATACCACATAAAATATGGATATAATATCAGATTTTGTGGAGTGAAAAGCTTGATAGGCTTATCTGTTATGAATTGTACTCCAATCAGAAACAAGTACTGTATGTGACTTGTGTTGTTGTTGTTGTTTTGTTTACAAAAGTTAGGGGGAAATCATGGAATTTGAGTATGGTGCAATGATTTCCAGCACAGTTGTATTATCTAGAAAATGTTTTTTTTTCCCTCTTCAATGACGATCCAAAGTTTGGGGTGCAGTTAATACACAGGTGCGGCAAATACGGTAGCTAAATAGCAGCATGGGAAAAGAATGGAACATATAATATACACACAAAATAATTTACATGTACATTATATTGGCCAAAATAGTTGATTCATATCGTTAAAGTGATGCCTGTAAAGTGTCTAACTCCACGAAAAATATTTGGAGCTTCCTCGTTTCTCTTCTGCCGTGTTATTTAGCCTATGGTAAGAGAAGAATAAAATAGGGTTAGATTTTTTCAAATGTCCCTTTGGTATGAAGATAATTATCATTTGAAAATCATTATTTCAAAAGCGTTGATCAACGCTTTTGATAAAAAGTACAATTGTCTTAGCTGAGAACGTCCGCATGCAGCACGCGTGAGAACATTCCGGAGATTGAACTTTGAGCCGAGCGAGTTCAAATTCCATGAATTCTGTACTACGTGTGTAAACATACACGGGTGCGAATATCTCAAACGGATCATTCATTACTGCGACAAATGTATGGCAGACCATCAGTATTCGGTGATAAAATATTAACTCAATATTCGTTTTTTTCACTAGTTAAACAGTGTTCGTTTTCTTTCAAACTTTCACAAATCTTTCAATTGTATTTTACAATGATATTGATATAGGATTGAAGTCTCAAGTGTCATTTTGTGCAATATCTGACATTTTACAGGTATCACTTTAAAATATTGTACTGTATTATGAAAAGAGATGAGGATGGCTGCGAAATAGCACAATCTGAACCTGAAGTTTATTTATATGCCCTAAATATTTCATGAAAACTTCAGGACTGCGTGACTATTAAACACTGATAATTTTTTAGTAGCTATATATAATTACAGCATGGGGAAAAGAATGGAAAACATAATGTGCATACAAAATAATGTTAAAGGGAATTCAGACCGGCATATTCGACGAGTGGATCCATATTGCACACTTTTACGCACAGTACGTAATCCCCATTGGCTCAGTTATAAGTAGCGATCGCAAACTGTCCCACTTCACGAAGGCCCGAATCGCGTTCGGAATATTTGTACTAGTCGAATCATGGTCGAATGGAATTCCATCAGAGATTTTTACGAGCGAAACTATTACGTAACACGCTTAACCGCACCGACTTCACAGTGCCGCTTTTTGATCTTATCAGCGATTGCCTCAGGGCTCAGGTGATAGCTCGAGCAATTCGCTAGGTATATACAGATACCAGCTGTGTGTTGCATTCAATTTCATAAGAAGCACCGCTCTTCGATCGATTCAACACATATCGTGAGTTTACCTCGGGAGATTACGGTGGAGTTCGAGTTGGAATTTGCTGACTACCCATTCTAACCCACGCATATATGCCTTTAATAGGGCTCCCCTTTAACTTTGTTGGGGTTTTGTTCAGGTTGCCAATGTAACACATCCAATATATTCTCACCATAGGCTTGTGTGGCCAATGCAGAGTTTCTAGCTTATTTCTAGTGGCCAAATTAAATTGAATAATTCATTGCAACTTCAGGTCAGGGGTTCAATTCCCCATGACGCCCAATTTCCTTTGCTCATTTTGTTTTTATATGTGTATTTGTTGTTATTTCAGGACTGTCAGTGGCAAATTAAGCAGTTAATTGCCCATAAACCATGCAGAGTATTAATAGTTCAAATTGTCTTCTTCTTTTGTTGTTTCTTTATCCATGTTTGTTTCCTGTTATGCACCAATTTAGTCTTTTACCACAATACTTTTAATAAGATACTTAACTTGCAGTCGTTGCACAGTTGTTATTTTCATATTTGTACTGATGAAAGAAATCCCTTTGAAAACATATTATTTTTATATCCATTTTGATTTCCTCTCCTTGATAAAGAAGGATGCCTTGTTATTGCTTTTCATATGAAGGATTACAAAATTTATTTTAGACAAACCTATTATGTGGATATGCCCCAATTAGCATGTAAAACAACAACACATTTCAAAGAAATCTAACATGATTATATTGCGCTTTCTAATTATGGAAGAAGCTGTGGTAATTATTTCCTATACGAGGGATTTGTATCTTATTTTGAAATGGACTTCAAAGCAGGCAATCTTTAAAGGTAAAGGCCCAATTAGAGCATAAAACAACAACTATTTCAAAGAAATCTAACTATAACTGCATGCACTTTCTATTTATGGAAGAAGGTGCTGTAAAAAGGATGTGTATCTTTTAAAAATAAAGATTGAAAATGAGCAAAGAAAAATAGGCTTCACCGGGAATAGACTTCAAAATAGGTATTGAGTTAATGCCCTGATTAGCACAGACATAAGATAACCATAGGAATTATTTCTATAACTTCACTAACTAATAAATATGGCTGGAAATAGCTGCATAATTTCCAACTATAATATGCTTAAATAATTACACTAGCTATAAATACGTGAACATTCTCTTGGTTACACCCCAATTAGCACATCAAATAACATGCTCATTGATGTAACAAGGGGATGTTTTGTAATTGTGGTTTTAAACTCAATATACATGTACGTCCGGTGGCTAGAATCCTCAAAGAGACAAAACAAATCCCGGAAAAAAAATTAAATGAAATCACTCAAACTGGCCAACCAGTCTGGGGCCAGTAAAATATAACTTTTGACCGGTAACAATTAATTTAACCATACATGGTATTTGGTGGCCCGATCGAGCAGCTAGATTTTCAGGGTTGATACAATCGTGTATTCCTCCATGTCGGGCTTCATCCATCATATTTGTATTAAATATCAAATATGGGGTGAGACAGGGCTCGACACTCACACTGGCCCACTGGCCCAGGGCCAGAGTGAATTTGCACTTCGGGCCAGCAACAATTCATAAAAAGTCATATTATGGTGGCCCGATCGGGCAAGCAGATTTTCAACCCGACATTGACTAAATTAGAAAAAATATTAATTTCTTCCATGTCGTGTTCCATCTATAATCACAGGTTTGATCAGGAAAGAGTGATATTTTGAATAGTAAAACATTTACTCATGAAATCAAATTTTCGGGCCAGTAAATATTTCTTTAGGGCCACCAGAAAAGGGAAATAATTTATTTCACTGGCCCGACCAGTACAAAAGGTAAGTGTGGAGTCCTGGGATGAGATATTGAATAGTAGTCAGTTTGAAATGAAATATAACCTTGGGGTAATTGGGTAAAAAAAAAATTTCCTCTAACCAGGAATTGAGAAGAATTAAAGTGTATCACTTTTGTCTTTTTCATTTGTTCCTTACTATAATCAGAAATTATTTGTTTAAAAGACAGCAATTACAAAACCATGTCGTCAACCTGTTCGGTACTAGTCCGTAAGTTCTCGGGCTGGCTTATACTAGTACCAAAATCAAATGTGACCTTACACCACAAAACGACCGTTTGGTTAAGTCGCTGTGGTTGTTTCACTGAGCACTATTAGCTGAAATAATCCAAATCCAAATATGACAATATATACCATTTTAAAGGTAATGAATTCTAGTTTAATGTCATGTGAAAATCAGCACAAACAATTTCCCGACTTATTGGTCGTTTTGTGGTAAGACTTTAAGGTCACAAATTGTCTTGAATGGGTTAAAATGTTCCATTCTCCATTAATTTGTATTCTCTTGATATTCATTATGTATTTGTTAGGCATACTACAAATAATATGTCAATCTGCATTTGTTTTACTGTTCAAAAGGGAATTTCACATTCCCATATTTTCTTTCTAGCATTTACAATAATTAAGATGCCGACAACAAATATTTGTGAACAAGATGCTAAAAATATTTTTTCCTGTGACGTAATTTCTTGAACCAAGACAGCTAGCTTGATATTTAAATTACATTTCACTTTCGGCTTTGGAAAATGTCTTTGTCTATTCCGGAATGAGCTCTGAATTTATGTAATTTGAGTTCATGGTAATTTACTTTTGTCAACGTAAATCAGACATTATTATTAAATTAGCCCCTGGCAAACCTGTCTCAGGGGCACGTCAACAAAATTTAGCATCACTAATTAAAATATTTCTAGATTTTTTAGATGTTTGCCTGCGTCATGTATGAATTGATCTTTTATCATATCTTCATAATTATATGATATTATGAAGATAAATTGGTCACTGCGTGGCTCTGGGGAGATGAAAGTTGATTATAAGTAGTTTACTGAGATTTGTATGAATTTGAGATTTAATTAAAAGAGGAAATGCGATACGGTAGACCTGCCTTGATATGTAATGTTCTAACAAAATATCTGCATTGTCGTTTAGATTAGATTATGAATAAATGTCAAACTTCAATTTGACATGAAGGACTTTGCTCTTGTTTTCCTCCCTGAAGGATGCCAGCTTCACTTTGGTGTAAAAACCTGAATATATATATAAATATAGAACACTTTTCACAGAATAATGCACACACATGGTAGTGTATTCATCATTGGACCTACATTGTAGTAACAAAAAGTATTGTTATCATAATTTGACCCTTTTTTAACTTTCTTGTAACCCATTCAAGACTGGTTCAGAAAATAAGTGTCTTATATGAAAAATACATGTTATAGCAAAATCGATTGGTCCTGAATGGGTTAAAACTTAAAGAGTTATTTACTTCTTTTTTTTAATCAAAATTAAAAAGACATACAATTGTTATATAGATGGCTAAACCTCTATGACACATTCGAGCCTGCAAATAAATATAATTTGAGCTTACATTTAGTTCTTGAAATACTACTGTTATATTCTTTTTTTATATGTACAAATTCTAGTCTCACTTTTTCATTTGGACTTGCTTGAAAGCCTGTACCTTATGGCCCGTATTCACAAAGGAGGTTTGTACAAACCCTGGTTCAAACCGCGGTTTACATCTATGGAATGCCAATTGTAAACTGATGGAGAGAGAATGTAAATTCCTTACTTGTTAACAATGTTGATGGTACACATTCTGGGGGGGGGGGGGGGTTTGTAAAAACCTCCTTTGTGAATACGGGCCAATATGTTTTAATATTATGGTTTCGGGCAAAGTTTATTTTGTTTTGATGGTTTATGATGTTTATTTGCATCTTACAACTTTTAAAGATAAAAATGCAATTCATACAAATGAAAGTTTTACCAAATGCAAAGTTCAATGCATTTCAAAACTATGTCAAGCAACCAAGCTAACTGTATTCATATAACAAATAAAATCTTAATTTGCAAAAGAAAAACAATGACTTGATTAGATTTGGGGTAGAGCTTTTGTTTGTTAGGTCTCTTTATGATGTTTATTTGTATTTTACAACTTAAATATATATATGCAATTTTTATACCCCCAAAGGGTTGACATTCAGAATTGTGTCAAACAAACAAGCTAATTGTATCAATATTACAAATAAAATCAATTTCCCCATTTGCATAGCACTTCCAGGGATATGGGAAGAGAGAGAAGGAGAGAGAGAAAGAAAGGAAGAAATAGAAATATGGGTTAAAGGGTACCACCACCCAAAAATAATATTCTTATTAATGAAAGGTAGCATCTTTAGTATTCCATTTCATCAACAAGTTCACAAAAATATGTTTCCAGAAAGAAAAAAATATATAATTGGAAAACGCATCACCATTCTAAAGCATGCGTTCATGGGTCTGAATGTACGAGACTAATTTGTCCAGAGCGAACGAATCGCCCAGGATTCTATTGTCTCCAAACGTACGCGTGAATAGCATTGGCGCTCTCGCAAATGTTTGGCCTGTATGGAACCAGGAAATAGTAGTGGTTCCGTAAGTGGTGGAAATTAATTGCTTTGTTTATGAATTACACAACCCTTTGTAAAATGTTGGGTATCTATTTGATATCACAAAACGGTACCAAAACATATAATTATGTGTTGTTCTTTGCCTGGTGGTCCCCTTTAATAAAAGTAGTGGGCAAGAGTAGAGGAGAGAGAGAGAGAGAGAGAGAAGCAGAAACAGACATAGGGTTGCATAATAGGTAGAGAGGGGAGAAGGAAAGGGAGAAAATAGATATCTATGGGGTGAGGGGGATAAAACAGAAAGACAAAATAGAAAGAGGATGTAGTAGAAAGAGTGGTGAGGAAAGGTAAAAAAAAGAAGGGAGAAAACAAGAAAGGGGGATAGGGAGAAAAGGAAAAAAGAAAGTAGAGATATGGAAAAGAAAGAAATATAAATGGAAGGATAGACAGAAAGAGGGATAATATAAACATATATATTATACAGAGAAATGGGAAAGAAAGAAAGAACACAAGAGAAGGTTCATAGAGGGTGGATAAGACGGGGGGGGGAGATAAGGGGGGAGAGGGGAAATATAATAAGGGGAAATCATGGGAGAAGAGGAAAAAAAGAAAATGAAGATGGAGAAAACAAATAAGAAAGATCAAAGAGGCAAGAAATGGGAGAAATTATTACAGAGGGAGGGGGAGAGAGGAAGTTTAGATGAGGGCAATGATGTTTACCAAAAGAGCTCTGCAAATTATACCCCGTTTTTTATTAATACCTTGACCTGAATGATGCACCAAGTAAGGGGCATACAACCTTTTTTTCTTTTTCTTGGATCTTCACTTATCTCTACCTTTCTCCCTTTTTTGAAACTTTTCATCTATCTTTCTCCCTTTTTTGAGTTTCATCCATGAGATGACGGAGACCTTGGTGGGTACTTACTGTCATGATGGGCTCTCAGGGACGCTAGCCTGATTACTTGTAATGAGTCCTTCTGCTTCTCCCAATATTGATGAATATCTCTTCCCCCAAGGACAAGGTCACGCTCGTAATAACCATGTATGACTTATCCAGGTCCCAGCGTATCAGTGGTTATTGCCCCCCACCTCCAAATAGTGTCTCTCTGAACAGTAAATTGCACTTCCTATTGTAGATCAAATACAGACGGCTTGATTTAGGTTGAATGAATGAAAGATAGATACATGGGAAAATGTGAGTGTTAACAATTATTTGTAATACACTTTATGGCATTTGGGCAGATCCCAGTATATCAGTTGTTATTGCTCCATCTCAAAATAGTGTCCCTCTAATCAGTACTTGCATTTTCTACGGAAGATACAGGCTGTTTGATATACACTTTGAATGAATGAATGAACAATAGATATATGAGTGAATAAACGTATAAACATGATGATTTTGTGTGTACACTTCATGGCATGTAGGCAGATCCGAGTATATGAGTGAATAAAAGTGTAAACATGATGATTTTGTGTGTACATTTCATGGCATTAAGGCAGATCCGAGTATATCAGTTGTTATTGCCCCACCCTGGCATAGTGTCTCTTTGTTAAAGTACAAGTACTTGTATTTCCTATGGCAGATACAGAGGGCTTGTTATACAGTTGGAATGAATGAATTAATAAATGTAAAAATAGATATGTGAGCGAATAAAAGTGTTAACTTTGTTTTTGTATACACTTCATGGCATTTGGGTATCTTGATGGCTGAAAACAAGCCCAAATACAGTGTAAAGCCCCAAACCTCCTGTGCATGCATATTGTACATGTATAGCTACAATGTAGCTAGCATCATTTGCCTGCATCGCAATTGCAACTTGACAGATAGGCATATTGGCCTTTAATGAATGTTTTCAATTGTTTTTTGGGGCCAGTCAAATTTTAAAAATAAAGAATTTACTGGCCCAAACAGGCCAGTAGAACAAATGTAAGTGTGGAGCCCTGGGGCAAGTGTTGAGCCCTGGATAGATGAATAATAATTCATTTGTATTAATTGAGTTTCATATGTTGTATGTTACAAGTATTCAAATTGTAATTGTCCTGGGGTGGGGGGAGTAGTTGTAACCCTGTGTAGTACTTGTTTTTTTTACAGGAACCTTGACAATCTGATTAAGGCTTCGTAAGGTCATATTATTAAATTGGCACAATTCTGAGTATAACTTTACAGTATAATATTGCAACCTTGCCCTTTCTTCTGCACAAATTGTTGAGTATATAAGTTTATGTTTAATGAGAAATAGATATTGATTGATAGATTACCGTGAAAGCTATACTAGGATGAATATCAGTCTGGTCTCAATAACGATAAACTCACTTACCATAATTGTACGCCTCCAGTTTTTGAGCCATTGCTCTAATATTCTTCTACTGATACCCCAAAGTTTTATATTATGTTCTCATCTTTCACAAATTAACAATTTACATCATGTGAGAGTAGATGATTAAATAGGTTTTGTTGGGATAAAAGTGTGACACACGTGCAGTTTATATAATCTCTTTTTAAAAAGGAAAGGTACAAACTGACAGCGTGTTCACACACAAACATTTTCATCCCTTAATCATGACTAAAGAATCATGACTAACGATACGACGTATCGTTAGTCATGATTAAACCAAACTACCTCTTACGTTCACACACAAAGCCAAGATTCCACAACAGCTGGCTTCCAGGTGCACCGAACATCGTATAAGTGCGCAGTTTGCTACTGCGCAGTGTGTTGTCCTGTTCGCGCGAACGTTCACGTTAAGCCACGCCCAGTTAGTTACGAGTCGTACAGCTAATCATGATTAAGCGAGCGATGGTTGTTCACACACGAAAAGAGCGTGATTCTATAGTCAGCTCTCGTACAAAACGACGATAAAACCCGTGTTTCGTTAGTCATGCATGACTAACGATACGTCGTTTCGTTAATCAGCGTTCAGACACACAAATTTCATCGTATAGCTAATCAGCAGCTGATTCTATAGTCAGCTGCTGATTCTTTAGTCATGATTAAGGGATGAAATTTTTGTGTGTGAACACGGGTAATGACAATGATGAATAATGGATGTAGGGAATGAATAATCTCAGGCAACCTTGGAGCATTGGAAAAGAGAACTAAAATGCATCAAACAGATTCTGGGATTATGGAGGAGTATTGCCTCTTCTTTTCTTTTTTGCCAAAATTCTACTTTTCTCCTACGTTTTTAATAATTCTTGTCCTACGTTTCTCCTGCTCTGGATGTGTTTCAAAGCAGATTTTGGTCCAAGGACTAAGAACTTCAAGAAGGCAGTAGATTATCTATAAAAAAAAAAAAAAGGAAGCATGAAATAAATAAATAAATACATACATAAATAAGAATTGTTGTAGTTGTACAGGGAGGGGTAATGGACTGCAGCAGGGAGGGAGGGGATAGGGGCTGCAGTGGGGGAGGGAAGGGGAGGGTTTTAGGTAGGGGGCTGCAACAGGAGGGGAGGGGATAGGGGTTGCAGTGGGGTGGGGAAGGAGATATGGATTGCAGTGGGGAGGGGGAGGGGAGGATATTGAGTAGGGGGTTTAGGGAGGGAGGGGATAGGGATTGCAGTAGGGTGGGGAAGGGGTAGGGTGATGCAGCGGGAGGATATGGGGATAGGGGTTGCAGTTGGGAGAGGACGGGGATGGAAAGGAGAGGGAAGGGGGTGGATGGATGCAGCAGGGAGGGTAGGAGATATTTGTTTCAGTGGGGAGGATGGATCCAGCAGGAAGGTTAGGGTGGGGAGGTAGCAGTGAAAAAAATACACTGGGGCTCATGCAAAAAAGACCCCCGGAAAATCATAAAAGAGCCCCCGTAAATTTGCATGGAGTTTAATGCAAAACAAAATAATTAGATTGTTATTTTAATGCTGGCAAGCTTGAAAAGTAGCCCCTGAAAAAAAAAAAAAAAAAAAAAATCCCTTGGAGGTAGGTGATGCAGCAGGGAATAGGAAGAGAGATGCAGTGGGAGGAGGGTAGGGGAAAGTGGGCTGCAGTGGGGAGAGGAGGGGGTAGAGGGATGCAGTGGGGAGAGGAGGGGGTAGAGGGATGCAGCAGGGAGCGGTAGGTGATGCAGCAGGGAATAGGAAGAGAGATGCAGTGGGAGGAGGGTAGGGGAAAGTGGGGTGAGGAGGGGGTAGAGGGTTTCAGCAGGGAGGGAGGGTTTAAGGGACTGTAATTGGGAGGGGAGGAGAAGAGGGCTGCAGCCTCCCTGAGAGTCTTGAAAACACCATTATTCAGGCAAAAGGAACCTCCGTCATATAACAATTTTACTAGAAAATAATTATGTGACATGTATGACAGATACAAATTGGCAAGCTTCATCTAGTGTTTTGCTTTGTAGAGAAAGAATATAAAAGTTTTTAAAAACCTGTCATATTTCCCAGATATTTATGGATTTCAATAAACAGTAGTAGGTAAAGGTTTGATGAGTCTCTTCATGAAACAAAATAAAAAAATAACAAACTTATAGAACTAATTAAAAGAATGTCGTAGTTAGCAACTTTTGAAAGTTTTTGAGACAGAATGGCAAGGCGTTCTGTTGCATTTCAATCCAGTATCACTTGAGGTCGATTGAAGTGCATGACACAATTGAGAAATGAAGAAAAGAAAATGGCAGGATTTGATTTCAATATAAATGCTAATCCTACTAATCTATAGATGTATTCTCCTTTCAAATATGATTTCAATGAAAATGAGCCCATGCAACGTTTGACATTTAAGAAAAATAATGAGTTTGAAAAGAACTACCACTCAAGGTCTCAATTTATTTTTATCTTTATTGTGAGACTCTAGTGCCTCGATGAAGCTCAAGTAACCGAATGGCTTATGGATTGTGATATAGATATAGGCTGTGGGTGTCTTTTAACAATAGTTTAGTGAAGAAATATGTTCGACATGGATTTAAAGAAATAAAATAAGAGGATAAATTGCAAACGTCTTTCAGGTTTTTGTTTTGAGTAGAAGATAAATTTCAATATAAATCTTATTTCGCAATGAATTATGGATTTCAATAACTATAGGTAATTGGGAATCATGGTGTCTTTATATAATATATATAAAATAAATTAGAGACAAAATATGGCATGGGCTTATAGCATAGAAGGACTACAATAAAATGATAAGGTTCCTCCAGTATTCATGATTATATTTTAAGACAAAATTTTGAAAACAAATTTGATAATTTTAGTAAGTGAATAAACTAAGTTACCTCTTGCAAGCCTTCCCACTAACATTATTCCTTACTGGCCCATTTGGGCAAGTCAAATCATAACTTTTTCAAATTTTACTTGCCCGAACAGAAAGTTTACTTGCCCACTTACATTACTTCTACGTCAGATTTAAACCAAAGGAATCACATTATTCTCTCGTACTTAAAGGGAACGTTCAGACGAATTCAAGCTTCCAACGATTGAAAGGCAGATATTCTAGGTCACTAAACACAATTTTGTATGAAAAAGGTATGATTGTGGGTTCTTATAATTGGTTTTGAAATTCTAATGACACAAATTCGTGAGCGAGCTTGTTCTCTCCCACAATGTACCAATTTGTGACGTGAGAGACTCACTATGGTCCTATTTATGTTTTTTCACTGTACAGCGAATGTGTTCTTTTGATCGGACCAATACAATGCTCGATCATGAATAGTTTAGTCCACGATGCGCCACCGACCGTGCCTTTGAGCATTACTGCATTGTTGAACCGTTTGAAAATACTTGCTTGCCCGATATTGTAACACGTTTGGCTTTCATCGGAATTTGAATAGACACAAAGTTTTGTAAACGTGGTTATTGCAATTGCTGGCTCTGCATGACCGGCTATTATGAATGATCACAATGCAGTGGCACCGGATTCAAGCCTACTCAAGGAATTGAGCAAAGTGAGGATACTACGTTAGGGTCTCATGATTGTGTGCGGTAAATTAAATTATTTCCTCAGAGTAAATGACAATAGAAAAATCTCTTAGAAATCAACCAAAGTGAGTCAAATCCTGAAAATATTCAAGCACATCCCTTGATTTATTTCCAATATATTGTTGTTGTTTTTTTTTTATTGTCCGGAATGTCCCTTTAAGCAAGTGCTAGTGTCGAGCCCTGCCTCTTGTCTATGGAAACCTGGTGGGCTATGTACAAAGTTTCAGGGTGATTTCATAAGTTCAAAGGGAATGAGATTAAATAGCCCATTGACTATGGGAACCTGGTGGGTCCTGTATTTAACACTATGGGGATTGACAAATCTAGTAGGAAACCTGTTAATTGCAGATTGGGTGCTATTTGCTATTCATAATTCACATTGAGGGTCACTACTCATAGGGGTCGCTATTCATAAACATGAAGAAGGGGCGCTTTTCATAATCATAATTCATATTTGAGGTTGCTAATATTCATAACCCTAAGAAGGGGTCGCTATTCATAATGTAAGAAGAGGGTCGCTATTCATAATTCAAAATCAGGGTCGCTATTCATAAAATGATAACAGGCGACCCTCTTCTTACATTATAGCGACCCTGATTTCGTAAATTATGAATAGAGACCCTCTTCTTCTTATATTATATAGCGACCCTGATTTTGTATCATGAATAGCAACCTTCTTCTCACATTAAGAATAGCGACCCTTCTGATTAATGAACCCTTTTTCAAATTATGAATAGCGGTCCTTATGACAAGTTGACCCTTATGCATAGGGGGCAGACCCCGATTTGAAGCGCTTGACACTACTATTACCCTGGTCATAGGATACAATGCAAGCCAGCACATATTTGTAAGCACCATCTCCACTCTCTGTGGAGCAAAATTGTTTTGCTGAAGGACAAACGCATGGAAGGGTTTGGACACAGGGTTTCAGGATTGGAAAGCGTATGCTCAACCAATCTTGCCACACAACGTCCACAAATTGTGTAATGGTTGTTTTCTCTCTCCGTCTCTCGCAAGTCTCGAACTATTCAGGACTACATATTTAATTTGCGTATATTATAACATGGGTCTATCTATCAAAAGATTGTATCCACAAAATCAATTTGTTCAAATAGGGCTAATGTGTTTGTTTTTCTCTCCAATTTAAAAAGGTTTTTTTTTTTTCAGTATGTATTCTGCGCCTTTCTTAACATAATTTCTTGATTTATTCACACTTTTTAAATATATATAAGTTGAACTCCACTCCAGTTCCCAACGATTACACTGTAATATGAAAGAATAATAGAGGATTTATAAACATACATGTAGTTTCAACTTTCATACAAAAACATACTCTTGGTATGATTAATACGTTTGTCAATAAGCCTCTAAATATACTATACATATATCATATTATCATGCTGTAATAATGTGTTGCAATTGAAGTGGAGGTATATATACTCAGAAAGTGTGAAGAAATTATGTCGAGATAAACATTGTCAATAAGCCTCTAAATATACTATGTGTATATCATATTATCATGCTGTTATAATTTGTGTTGCAATTGAAGTGGAGGTAAATATACTCAGAAAGTGTGAAGAAATTATGTCGAGATAAACATTCCCCCAAAACATATTTCATACTTTCATACATTATACCAGCAAATTGTTGACATGGCCATGTACAAGTTTATCTTTATAATGCAAAATATTCTTATTATTTTGGATAGGATTGATACATGTGCATGTAAGTGTGTCAAGAAAGCTCTGTGTCGTATATCATATTATGGGTCTAATAATGTGTTGCAATCAAAGTGGAGGTTAGTATATTTTGAAAGTGTGAAGAAATTATGTCAAGATAAAACACAATTTATACTTAAATTCCTCAAACAAATACTCAATTTACAGCAAAATTATTTGCAAGGCCATCTAAATTGAGAAGAAGTAAATAGGCTGGCACAATTTACACATACATGTATTATCCAGAAACATTTATTACTTAAATTGTATTACAAAGTGACTGACAAGGTCTTGTGAAAAGTGAGAACAAATTATGTCACGGTAAACACAATCTACGTTTCAAGAAACGTATGGCGTACTCGAATGATATGAACAAATTGTTGATGTGGGCTTGTGGCATTACAAGTGTGAACAAATGATGTCAAGGTTATTACAATATAGAATACATTTCCAAAAACATATTTCATATTTAGATGGTATGACCTATTCTTTAACAAGGTTTTCTGCTGGCACTTGAGTAGGGTTTTTTTTTACATATATGTATTTATGGGTAAAAAAATGAAAATTTGAAATAGATAAGGCTTCATATACATTATCTGTACACCTTGTTTGCCACTTGATTATAATAACTAGCAAATTACCCGTCACCAGATCTTTGAGTAAGATAATGTTGTATGTTGTATATTTGTATTTCGTTATTTTTTGTATCTATCCTGTAAAAAACATTTGGTCAATTAATGGAATCTCTGTTTGAATGGTTATGATATGATTTAATAAGTGTATAATTAAAAATACAATCTCATATTCACAGGCATATGCGTACACGGGGGGGGGGGGGGGGGGGGTTCAAATTTCACTTTGATGAAAAAGGGCTGTTTTGGGGTTTCCCCCCCCCCTCAAAAACATATTCACGGACACCATGAACCCCCCTCACAAATTCTTCACCGACACCCCCGCCCCCTTTTGAAAGAATCTTCACCAGTACCCCCTCTCGAGAAAATCTTCATCGACACCCCCCTCGCGTCGAAAAATATTCACCGACAACCCCCCCCCCCTCGAAAAATCTTCTCCTACACCCCCACCACCCCCCTTCGAAAGAATCTTCACTGTTACTCCCTCTCAATAAAATCTTTACTGACACCCCCCTAGAAAATTCTTCACCGACAACCCCCCCCCCTCGAAAAATCTTCACAGACACCCCCCCTTTCAAGATTCTTCACCGACACCCCCCCCCCCCCCCCCGGTGGTGATTCAATCTCATATTCAAAGGCATATGGGTACCCGGGTTGGGGGGGGGGGGTGAGGACACCCACCCCCCTTACAAATTCTTCACCGACACTCTCCCTCGAAAATTCTTCACCGACAGCCGACACCTGACCCCTCAAAAATGTTGGTTGAGGAAATAACCACCCCCCCCCCCCTCAAAAAATATTCACGGACACCCACTCCCCTCACAAATTCTTCAGCGACACCGAAAGAATCTTCACTGGTACCCCCTCTCGAAAAAATCTTCACTGACACCCCCCTCGAAAAAATCCCCCACCCCCCATCGAGATTCTTCACCAACATCCCTCCCCCCTTCGAAAATTCTTCACCGCCCCCCCCCCCCACGAAATATTTGACCGACACCACCCTCGAAAATTCTTCACCGACACCCCCCTCGAAATACTTGACCGACACCCCCTCGAGTTACTTGACCGACACCCCCCTCGAAATACTTGGCCAACACCCAGCCCGTCGAAAATTTTGGTTGACGCAATAACCCCCCCTACCCCCCCCCCCCCCCCCTTGTAAAAACCCTAGGTATGCTGCCAGCGATCACATGTCAAACAATAAACAGTATTAATTAAATCGTTGTCAAGTAGATCAATAACCCTAATTCCTTGCTCTTCTTGTTTACACGTTATTTACAAAAAGCACACATTTTTTATACTTCAGTACAACAAAGTATGCACTTCGAGCAAACATTTACAATTAGCCTGTATTCAGAAAATTAAACCAGTGACAGAGAGAAACCTATTTTGGTAGCCGTATACCCTGTTTTGCCAATTTTGTGAATATCGTGTTGAAAATGTGAACAAAAATCACCGATCAAATTCAGTCATGCATATACGGACATGTACAATCACACGAATGTGTGTACAATGTAGTAGATTGTGTGTTGACAATGCACAGATGCCGGACCTACAATATTCCGCTACTCTGTATATAGTCTATGCAAATTCGCCGCCCGACGGTCGCTTTCGCTTTTGGAATGTACCGTCCGTTTCTTGATAGAAAAACTATTCGAAAATCAGTCATTACAATTTTTAAATCCATATTATTTAAAAGTTTGAAAAACAACAATTCGCAAGCAAATTACGATAGTCTTAATTCAGGCGCACACAGCGGCACACGTGTTATTTCCGATTTGACAGGCATACGATAATGTGTGTAAGTAATTTACAACGTATCGATTCCAGGCTGAACAAAGACTACATAATGAAAGGTCATTTCAGCAACACACTTTTCACGGTACTTCCGTCGCAAGCATGTGCGATGATCAGCGCTCGACGCGACTGCATGGCAAATGAACGTGGAATATTGGCCGATTCATAACTGACCACTGGTCAAACTGACCCCGACCTGACCCAGACCACAAACCTCTATGGGTCATCACCAATCACTACCCAAAGTTTGATGTTGGTGCCTCAATGCACTACGAAATGCATAGAGGGACAGACAGACAGACAGACAGACATACATGATCGGCTACTTTAGTATAGTAGATAATAATAATGATTTAATATGAAAAGTGCATCCCTATGGCTATGCGCTTTAAAATAATTAATTACAACAAATTACAATAACAAAATTAACTAAATAGACCTATAAATCAAACTTACATACACACATCATACAAAATATTATGAAATTATTCCATTATGTAATCTAGGATAAGAAAAAGTTCAACTTTGAATCTATGTGAAATGCCCGCTTGGCCTATTTATTGAAATTTGATGTTTTATATACTTCCACAAAAAGTTCCGCAATCGAGGTTTGAGCATTAATAACTTTCCTATTAGGTTATTACCATTGATAAAATTGGTATCATTGGAAAGCGTACATTCTCTCCTTTACATTGATATAACATTTGCTATGAGTATTTTATCATGAAATGTGCATTGCATCCAAATGTAGTGCAAAGTCAAAAGTGAAATGTTGCAAATCCTACTCTTTACATTGATATAACATTTGCTATGGATATTTTATCATAGAATGTGAATTACATCCGAATGTAGGGCAAAGTAAAACATGAAATGTTGCAAAATGCACTGATTTTGTCAACAGTGTGCCTTCCTTTTGTTTGAAGATTAAAACGTGGCTTGAATGCATGACCATCTCACCCCCATTCAAGCCAAGGAAGGCACTCTGTTGACAAAATCAGTGCATTTTGCAACATTTCACTTTTGACTTTGCCCTACATTTGGATGCAATGCACATTCCATGATAAAATATTCATAGCAAATTTCATACCAATGTAAAGGGGAGAATTCACGCTTTCCCATGATACCAAATGTATGAATGGCCATAGCATGATAAAAATGTTATTAATGTGCAAACCTCGATTGCGGAACTTTTTGTGCGAGGTATAGTTGGCTTTGCTGGGAATTGAACCCAAGAACACTGGACTACTAGAACTTTGCTCATTTTAGGAGGGAATAAGGAGATAATCTGACTCCCTCTATTATATCTGGCTATTAATATTCTTTTAATTTAATTCTTATTTAATTAGCTTGTTGTTGTATTGCATGTCATTCACTGTCCAGAATGTAGTCTCCATTTAACTTACATGTACATTAACTCTTATCCATTAAAGATATCCCCCATTTTGTAAAATTATGTTTCCACCCATTAGAATACATCTCAATAAGCTAGTATCTTCTCTCCACTTGTAAACCTGTTCGCTTTGAGAGTCTGAAATCCTCATAGACTTAGTACATAGTCCACTAGGTTCCCGTAGGCGAGGGGTTAGCATTAACTCTGTCCAGCATGCTTTGCCTCTGCCATTAAAGCCCTCGTCACATATCACTGGATAGCCTTAACGGACGCCAGACAGATTTTCAATCCATTCATCTCAGTTTGTTTGTGTTTCTTGTCCGTTTCTTCTTCAGCGAATGCATTCCATGTCAGGCAATGATGTCCTTTGTTTTATTCGGCGGAAAGTTTTGTGCATGAAGTAAATTTTCACCACCAGACAATTTGATTTCGCAAATTTTCTTTACGTCTGGCGTCCGTTAACCCTATCCGGTGCTATGTGACAGCATCCTAATCTAGTAACATTCTGTTAATGAAAGTTAAGCTTCTGTTGCCGTCCGAAAGCTCTAGATGTCGGCAACTACATGTATATTCGTCTTAATCTATCTCTCCACCCATTAAATTGTACTGAACCCTGAATTTGCTAAAATATTTCACTTCTCGTTAAGAAAATTCTGCAATTTGCTGAATGTAAGTGAGTAGATGTCTCTATTATTGTATGCACAGGAACACTGTTTGTAGCGTGCAAAGGTTGATTCACAAACCCTAGGTTCCATATATATTATAATTAACCGCCAATTTGCAAGTCTAACCCAAGGCATTTCCCTAACAAATTGATGCAAACTCTTTAGCTCTTCCCTCTTGTTTCATCTATTATATGTCAAACATACAAAACTATATATAAGCCATTATTGGCAACACGAGAAAAGCAAGTAATTATAGGAAAGAAAAAGCAGCGGGTAGAGGGAGTCAAACCAGGCCCAGCTTAAACACCAATCTGATTGAATCATTGGCGCTAAGCCATTGATTTCAGCGCACTGGAAACATGACGGATAAGTAGTGCCATCCAAGCATTGAGATCTGTGGGCTATGGGCCTGGTCCTGTGTCAGCGTCTCCTTGGTCCCCTCCTGTCCTAAGGTTGTGTCTGCATCTCCTAGATCCCCTGTCCCAAGAATGTACCCCTGCCGCCCTTCGAAACATGACAGATAATTAGTGGCATGCACCACTCATCAGCCCATTGTAGCTCCACCCATTGAAAGCTGCTTTATTTGATTACCGTAATGGGAGATCCCAGCCGGGGATAATGTTGATGTCATTCTAGCAGGGGATGAGGCATTTTGTTTTCATCAATGGAGTTCATTTGTCTGCTAACCATTAAAGCAATGCTAGAAATCCACTCTGGTGGCCCAGTCGAGCAAGTAGTTCAAATAAGAGTTTTCATGTTCCAGTGGCCCCAATAAAAGAAAACAAATGTAAACAACATTAACGGTTCTGTTGAATTCGGTGGCCCAAAGCTCATATTTAGGAGATGGAAAAAACATGGTTATAAACATTACTTTTTTCCTGTCACCACCCAAAATAGAACATGTCACTTCAGACTCGCTAAGGCCTACACAATACATTTTAACCCATTCCCTTCGAGATTCTGAAATCTCCATAGACTTTGTACATAACCCACCATGTTCCCGTAAACAAGGGGTTAAGAGAGAGAGAGAGAGGGGAAGAGAATAAGGGAGAAGGAGAGGGAGCGGGAGAGAATACTAGAGAAAAACATAGGCACTGATGTTTGCAATAAATCACAAATTTGGCAGATATTATCGCAGGCAAGAGGTATTTATTTTGCTAAGAGCAAAACACAACTTCTTCTTTCCACTTAGGGTTCAAGGGCACTGTCCCAGTTTGGCATAACAACATATAACAACATGTATACTGATGCAGGGCCCAAGGTCGCAATATCTGCACAGTTTAAAGGGATCTAGTAACATCGTCAAAATCCACAAAACTTAAGTTTACAACTCTAGTGGTTCATACATACCTCGCTGTATTCGTATTACCAATAGAAGTATGGAACCTGGTTTGGTTTTTCAAATTTTGCTTTCGTCAAAACGATATTTACGACTGAAGTGTTCATTTTGAAGTATCCACTGGAGATTATAACTGTGTATAAAGTCAGTGCAATAAGTAAGCGAATATCACTTTGCATTTTTGCTCATTATTCAGCCATATAACATCCATTTAACATGAATTGTGCACACAATACCCTAGTGGACATATCAGATCACAAAAATATGTATTTTATCAACCATTCTTCACTATTTGCACATGTCAACTAACTTACTAGATCCCTTTAACAACCATCTCTTGATTAGCTTGCCAGGGAGACACGCTGAACAATTTGCGGACGATTAGAGAGCTTGTTGGATGCTGAGGGGGAAGAAGAAAGTGCATTGAAAATTCGGTTCTTGGAAATGGGACTGCTCTAAATTATGAAAATTAATTAATTTCTTCTTTTTTTCCAGACTCTGCTTGGTAACAATATTTGGGTATAAAATGTTTTATTTTTTTGGTGAGAAAAAGAATGAGGGAGGGGGAGACTTTTTGGTTGCAAAAAAAGCAGACTAACAAAATTATTTGAAAAACATTGAAGCGGAATGGATTTTCTTTCTGTGAGAAATCTGTCTTTTTGTTTCTCAACAAGTTAAAGATATTTTCTCTGGAAGTGAGGGGGGGGAGAAAAAGCAAGGTAAATATTAAACTAAAAAAAGGGAAGTTACTGAAATAAGAATTCAAGGCTATCAATTGACCCGGCCACTTTAATTTTCTTCTATGATTACATTTAATTTGTAAACGTTTTTATTTATTTATATTATAAAATCAATAATATCCAACATTATTTAATAATAATGCAAGGTATTTTAATTAAACTAAAAAGGGAAGTTACTGAAATAAGAATTCAAGGCTATCTATTGACCCGGCCACTTTAATTTTCTTTTATTTCTCCTATGATTAAATTATTATCAAAACGTTTGTATTTATTTTTCTTATGAAATAAATAATGATGAATGCTATTAGGCAACACAGTTTGAATGTGATTATGTTAATTGGATCAGTGACAGTGAAAGTATCAAATTCATGGCTGAAATTTTACAAGTATAATAACAGCTTTACATGAAAAGTGATATATTTATTTGTCAGTGTGGTATTAACAAGTCAAACTATTTAAAGGGATCTAGTAACTTTGTTGACATGTGCACAAAGTGATGAAGGGTAGATGCAATGGATATTTTTGTTGTCTCATATGTCCACAGGGTATTGTGTGAAAATTTCAAGTCAAATGGACATTGCATGGCCAAGTAATGAGTGAAAATACAAAGTGATATTCACTAACTCACTGCACTCACTTTGTACACAGAAGAAAAACTCGCCGAGAGTTTTTCTTATCTGAATACTTCGATTGTACATATCTTTGTAACGAAAGGGAAATTTGAAAAACCGAAACCGGTCCCATGATACGAATACAACAAGGTATGAGGGAACCGCTAGAATTAAAATTTTATTTTGAGGATTTGGACAATGTTACTAAGTCCCTTTAAAAGTGGTAACATGAAAAGTGATATGCGAGGGGTTACTAGATTCTAAAACTTTGCATTTGCAGGAATTAAGTTTAATTAAGCTAATCCTAGCAGTCCTTGGGAGCTGATTAAGAATGTTCTCAATTTCTAGATAATGACACATCCTTGATTGTCATTCCAACAGCATTACAGTCACAGAGCAGTAGAACACAGTCGGCAGTTGAGAAAGAGACGGGCGCTATTAAAGGGATCTAGTAACTTTGTTGACATGTGCAAAAAGTGATGAATGGTTGATACAATGTATATTGTTGTTATCTGATATGTCCACTGGGTGTTAAATTTCAAGTTAAATGGACGTTATATGGCCGAGTAATGAACAAAAATGCAAAGTGATATTCACTAACTCATTACACTCACTTTGTACACGGTTTCGACGATCCAGTGGATAATTTAACATCTGAACACTTCAATCGTAAATATCTTTTTAATGAAAGGGAAATTTGAAAAAACAAAATCTGTCCCATGCTTTTATTGTTAATACGAATACAACAAGGTATGAGGGAACCGCTAGAATTCCCATTGGATTCTGAGGATTTGGACAATGTTACTAAGTCCCTTTAAGTCACTTTATACTTCTGAGAATATCATGTTCAAAGTTAGGGAGCCTCGTAGAAGCCCAATTATTAATGTTGATAAAATATTTTCAGAGGAAAATGGTTGAGCACCGGTCTAGCAATCCGGAGGTCTCAGGTTCAATTTTTCTTTGCTCATTTTCAATCCTTTAAAAATATTTCTAGTCAGATTCCTAGAGCTATGTTTGAATTCAAATATTTTCAGAATGTCTATTATCTGAATATTTGGCACCACAGAGAGAAGGCTTCGACCTACAAGATGGTGTGCAAAACTATGTTTTCAGAGCACTGCTTTCATCATGCCTCCCCAATTCTTATTCACATTTTCTCTACCCACTCCCTTGTCCCATGTTATATAACATCTTCTTTGTGTGTGTTTTCCCTCCAATCCCAGCCAAGTTTGATTGGCCACTCACAGCCTCTTTATTGTTCTATGTCTCCGCCCCCTTCCTCAGCTGTATGCCTGTGTTTGTATTATGTTTAGTATATGTATTTTATGTTTCCTCGTCAGTAAGCCTCTGAAGAAGATTCTGCTAGGATCCGAAATTTAGGCCCTTTATTGACTCTCAGAACTACGTTTAGCAAAAATCAACTGAACGCCCATCTAACTCTCACGCAATGATATAGTATTTCTGCGCTCCTTTTTAATGCTTAGTTCATTTTTATTTCATGTGCTTTCACACATGATCTAAACAAAGAAAAACACTTTCAAATCATTTCTCTGACAGAACCGATACTCTGGACAGTATCTCTTTAACTCAGAATTATTCTTTGCAACGATAATGATGATTACAATAAATAGTTCATAAGGCAGACAACTTCATGACTGTTTGACACTTGTGTTTATTTTGAATTCAGGCAATTTTAGTATACTGTCCCCTTTAGCACCTGTATACAATATACAGAGATCAGCCTTGAACTTCACTGAGCCCTAGTAGTGGCATAGTAATGGGTAGCTGGGTGTCACAGGGATAAGTGTCCAAGTGTTCAGCATCAATTATCCATCTAGCTAAATCAAGGGTTATCTGTCCTGGGTCCCGTTTCAGAGAGAGATGCAATGGATTGCAAAGTTGCAATTAATTGCAAGTCGGAAAATTTGCGCATTTGAACCAATCAGATGTGTGCATTTGGTCACATGATTGGACTTACAATTAATTGCAACTTTACAATAGATTGCATCTCTTTCTGCAACGGGACCCTGATCACTCCATATACATAAATGCGTGTTTCACTTGTAAAGGCAATGGTCGGTGGCATATTAGTTCAAGTTTGACAGTTTATTTAATTTACCACACAAAAAAACATTTACATTGTAGGAGTGATGTCACATCAGGGTAGTGTCATGTATGAGTTAGTGTGTAGTATGTATGAATGACCATTTGTTTGATTTTCTGTCTGTCTGTTTGTATGTTTGTGTTTGAGTGAAGTTTTGTACCATATGAACCACACAACTTTATACAACTACATTTGCAGTGTAGAGTGTGGAGAAAATTGAATTTTAAACTGTCGGAATGACGCTGATGCCAATTATCTCTACCTGGACACTTATCCCTGTCACACCGGCAAGTTTTTGCACAATGAGAGAAGCCAAAACTAAAGATGGGCTCATGAATGTATTTTTTTCATAAACTTTTTTTTTTTTTTTTTCGACCCAAAGTGTTGAGATTTGTCCTGCTTTCCCTGCTATAATGTGTTATTTTAAAAAGCGGCACATTTGTAATTGAGGCAATGTAGTTAGTACCAGGCCCCTAGCTACATGGAATATTTATATATTTCATGGAATACTGCCCTTGAACTTGACTAAGCCCTGCTAACTATTCATTTGTAAAGACTTTGACATGTTTTTCCAAGTGAATGTGTCGAGAGAAATCAGAGATTGGTCGCTACCAGAGGCAGTGGCGTAGCGTGATCGGACTGATATGGGAGCATGCTTTTTTTGAAGAAGAAGAAGAAGAAGAATTCTCATTCTCATTATGATCATAGCTATTAAAATCTTATTAATATCTTCTCTCCATCTCTCTCACTTTCTTGTACTTTGCATGAATTCACAGATGATGGCGGTTGTTTCTCCTACTCGCTTGAGACGGGAATACAGCAGGAGTTTACGGGATCCGACATCGACCCGATCTACGCCATGGCGCGCCACGAAAACCACCTGTATACAGCCTGCCGCGATCACGTCGTGCGGAAATATGCCCTGTGAAAATGAAATGGACTGATAAATGATGGCGGATGTTTCTTCTACTCGCTTGAGACGGGAATACAGCAGGAGTTCACGGGATCCGACATCGACCCGATCTACGCCATGGCGCGCCACGAAAACCACCTGTATACGGCCTGCCGCGATCACGTCGTACGGAAATATGTCCTGTGAAATTAATGGACTGATAAATGATGGCGGATGTTTCTTCTACTCGCTTGAGACGGGGAATACAGCAGGAGTTCACGGGATTCGACATCGACCCGATCAACGCCATGGCGCGCCACGAAAACCACCTGTATACGGCCTGCCGCGATCACGTTGTACGGAAATATGCCCTGTGAAATGAAATGGACTGATTAATGTAAGACTTTCAGTTTAATAAAAACATGTGGAAAGCTGACCGGAAATAAAGGAAGATGAGCAAAGAAAATTGTGCTTCCCGGGGAACCAGACCCAAGTCATCCGGATTGCTAGACCGGTCCTCTACCAGCTGAGCTAGAAGATGGTTGTCCGTCTGCGGAAGACTTCTTTAGAGTTATATTGGTCCAGTTCTAAGTACCAAAACAATGAGAAAACCATTCTTATATGCCTCGATCGTGTTACACGGAAATATGCCCTGTGAAATTGAATGGACTGATTAAAGTAAGACTTGTTGATCCCTTGCCTAAAGGACCTGGTGGGCCATGTACAAAGTCTATGAGGATTTCAGAATCGTATTGAGAATGGGTATATTGAGTCCAAGGGGTTTAACTTTGGTGTAACTCTAACCAAACCTATACCTTTGGCTTTGCATGACCCAGGTGTATACATGTAAATGGGGACCCGGTAGGAGGTGAAAGCCTTTAGGATTTTGTTCACATGCGTTTTAAGAGAGCACCCTCTTGTGTTTTAATGGCTCTTTTTGAATGACAAACAGGCTTTTTGCTTTAATAGTCGTTTGTTATTTTTTATACCTCTGGAGCATGGTGGAGTTATAACTATTAGTTTGTAATGCTATGGACATGGTGCAGGTTTGGGCTGACTAACATTTAGTTTGACCAAAACTGTACTATCCCTTTAAAGCAATATAGTCCGGAACCTTATAGGTGCACACAGTGCATTGATATAAAGAGCATAAGACTTATAACAAATTTTCTTTATTTATGATGTTAAAAGGGTGGGCATAATTGTTATGCTCTTCCATTTATATAGCATTAATGCTCCCAGCTTGCTCAATGCTCATTTTGGAAAATCAATAGATTCAATTCATAATTTGTTTAATATGAGCATGTTCAGTTGTATTATGCATCAAGTCATTTAATGATTCATGTTTTGTTGTTGTCGTACTGTTTTACTGTACATACAATGTACAATGTATATATTTTTATGTATGTTGTCCCTTTCAAACACACTCATATTTTATGTAATGCCTAGATTTTAGTCAAAAGACAATCAAAGAAATTGTGTGTACTTTTTTGTCCCCCCAAAATGATGGGAAAATTACTAAATATGTTAAGTATTTAAGTATCAATATATGAAATTCCATAATTATTGTTTGAGTATTCTTTTATTGTAAATACTATAATTCTGCAGCTTGGCTGCAAGAAGATAATGTTTTACTTCAATAAAACTGTTTCCATTTCAATTTCAAACAACTGAACCACTAGTAATTTGTCCTCTGCACTAGGTGATTATGGGGGGGGGGGGGGCAACTTATTGGGAGGCACTCTCTATTTTGTAAAGGATTTTCCCCTTATGTTTTTTAATGTTTTCATTTTTTTTTTTGGGGGGGGGGGGGGGGGGGGTGAGGTGCACCCAGGCGCTACCGCACAACTTCCTGCCAATGGCGGGCAAATCTGATCGCTACATCGTTGGCCTCTGCCAGATCTTTGATTGTGCACATTCCATGTACGCCACTATAAAGAGATAATACTTGACTTGAATAAAAACTTTGTCAATTTAAATTTCAACTCAACAAATGCCACTGATGGGCGTAAGAAGATTGCCTCTGTACGAGATCACAATCACCCGTTGGTAGTGATCTAATTGCATCACTATCACAGTCAAGTTTCCCAGACGTTGCAGGTGGTTTTCCAAGAAACTGCTCGGAGTACGAAGCGCTGGAATAACACGTTCCACTAAATTAATTACTGGTGAAACACCAGTGGGAGATTTATCAGACCCTTTTCCAGTACTTTAAAAATCCTGTAAATTTATAAAGAGGGGGACATCCTTTATATTTCCTTTTAAATAAAGAAATTCATGACATGTAGTGTCCCCCCCCCCCCCTTTCCTATCATTTGTCAAAACACTTTCCCACTGCCCCTTCCTGAATAATGTATAACATCTGGAGGGTGTTTCACAAAGATCCTAAGTTGAACTTTAAGTTGGACTTAAAAATTATGGAAAGCCATTTGTAGCCTTGGAATAAAAATATATTCGAAAGCAAAAATGCAAGTATTTTTTAGACTTGTCATAGATTTTACATACAAAACCTGAAATCCCCTTGACGATAGAAAAATATTAATGTTTTGAATCAACATTTTATTCCTTTTAAAAGAAATTTTAAACTAATGGCTGTCGATAATTTGTAAGTCCAACTTAGAGTTAAGTTCAACTTTTTTGTGTAACACCCCCCTGGGCCTATATTCATAAACACTCTCAATACCTTAGCTCCATTCTAATTCTATTTCTTATGATAAGGCTAAGCATGCAACAAGAGATCCTTTTAGTTGCAAAGTAGGGTTAATTTAGTAGGTAATACATGCTTACCTATACAAAATCATAGATCTTAAGAAAGCTTTGTATTATTTACTTATCCCCTATTATCAGAACAAAAGACTTGCGTTGAAACTAAACTAGTGGGGTTTTCTGAAGCTTGAGAGAGACTTGGAAATCATGCTCCCAGATCACATTTTCTTCTTTCTTTAAAGCGTTTCTTTTTTATATATATTTGTTTTAATCTATGCCAGAGTCCAGATAAATAAAAGCGATGTTAGAGATGGTTTGGGAGAAGGCGTAGCTGGGTCGGACTGATTGGAGGAATATCTAATGCTGTAGGTCTATGTAACGTTTTTTTTATTTGTAGGATTTTCACCTGGGTCCCGTGCAGAAAGAGATACAATCGATTGTAAGTTACAATTGATTGCAAGTCAGAAACTATAGCGCGTTCAACCAATCAGATTCGCGCATTCAAAACACGTGATCTCTTTCTGCAACAGGGCCCTTGTGTTATTGTTTTGTGTTTTTTTACGGGATGGCTATGCACCCCATGCCGCCCCCCCCCCCCCCCCCCCCCCCCCCGCTCTAGCGCTACACCAGGGAAATGGAAGCTCCTATTTCCTAGGTGTAACACTCTGCTTTACTCCCATCCATAAAATTGGATGTCACATTGCCCAGGAGCCCTAGAGCTAAATGAATAGGCAAGGTCTTGCGCTACAGCCCTGGGGCAATTTGACTATCTGGTCCTAAAGTATAAAACCCTCCCGAAATGTCACTTTAAATCTGGATTCAGTCATAGAAAAAAAAAACATACTAGAGTATATAGAACAAATCGTGTCACGCGCGCTGTCATGAATTCTAGATATTCATATGCCTGGAAAAGAGACTTATGTATTATGCAGAACTTCATTTGGCTTCCCTGTCATCATACGTAGCTCCGAGGCCAAGGTCTCGCCTGGTCCTGGGGCGAATAGACACCTCTGCCTCCCTTCTACACCCATCAGCCATGTTGCTCTAATTCTCCACTCAGTCATAGATTAAACATGGTAGAAAGAGAAAAAAAATGTGTCCCGATTTCATGAATATGCTAAGAGTAATTCTGGATTCAGTCATAGATTTTACATTTTTAAAAGGTAGAAAAGGGGAAATTTGTCACGATTTCATTGAGTTTTTTTAGCTGATATGCCTGGGAAAGAGACAATATTATGCACTCGTTCCCCTTTATTCAACATGAATGAAGAACGCCAAAAAACACAAACAACAACAGCAACATATCATACTTAACTCCGATTTTATCTTGCCGAGAGCTAAATGAATAGGCCAAGGTCTCGCATAGCCACGGGGAGGGTGGGTACTTTATCTGCTCCTTAACCCTTCCGGAACGTCACTTTAAGTCTCGATTCTTCAGTCATAGATACATCGCGGCAGAAAAGAGAAAATGTTTCACGATTTTATGAGGGTTTGTTTATGCTGATTTGCCTGGAAAAGAGACTATTCAAAATAGTATAGTTACTCTATGAGCTCCCCTATCATACTTAGCTCCGATTTGATGATGCCGAGGGCTAAATGAATAGGCCAAGGTCTCGCCTGGCCACGGGCTAATTGACGATCTGCTCCCGTACGTCCCGAGCCATCTATTACGCCGCTCTAATTCTTGATTCCTTCAGAATCAGAAATGAAACACGCCAAGAAAATAAGAAAATGTGTCAAGTAGTGGATATGGGTGAGGGGCGGGGTCAATTGCACGACGCCAACGCACGACCAGTTCCACGCAATTCATCTCTTGTTGCTCTATATTACATAATTTCCTTAATTCCTTTCAGAAATAGTTAATAAAAACTTATTTTATTCAAAGGGCAGATGTCTTGTCATCGACACACAGGGCACTGATGTGCGCTTCATGAAGAAAAAAGGCGATGGAATGGCTACGAGCTAAGGTATCATTTGGTATCATTTGAATTTGATTATTCCTGTTATAGTATTTTAGATGGGACTATAATATTTGGGGGGTCATTTGAGTTACACTGTCTTGCGCCATCATGTTTCACTTAATGATCATAACAAACAGGGACGAACTATTGTATTCTGATGTGCCATATGAATACATTCATTGGTGCTTCGTCCGGCAAACCGCCGATGAGCACGCTCCGGCCAACTTTGGTAACAAACGTTTCCATAACGTGTGACACTATGCATCATTATTGCGCTGGGATAGAGTTGTGATTTGGGTCAGTGTTGAGCCCTCAACCCCCCAGGGCCAGCATGCCCATCACGAGGGAATGCATTAACCTCCATCTCGAGATAAGGTGATGGAAAACAGTGAGACTTATTCGTGAAACACTATATTATAGGACAGCTTCAAAACGAGAGATGGAGCTTTTTTCTTCTTTAGAAAAACCTAAAAACGGCATCTTGTGATGGGACGTGATAAAAAAGATGATGCAGTTTTGTGGCCAAATGGCGCAATGAAGCAACCCCTCCACCATGTCCACTGAACCTCTTACCCCTCCCCTCTTCACCTGTAGACTGTAGTCGGAATACAAACATATTTTTTTTAAACGTTACAGTCAAACCTGTCTTAGTGGCTACCTGTGTATTGCAGCCAACTTGTCTATATTGGCCACTAAATTTGATTCCCTGTAGGGTAAACAAATATTGTGGAACTCGTTTTATAGTCGATAGTGACCACATTTGTATCTCCCTTCATATAAATTATTATACAATACACATGTTTTAATGTACCATCATTTTTTTTTCCGTTTTGGTACAGAATGACCCCAGTGCCCACCCCCCCCCCCCCCCCCCCCACCTCCCCTATACCCCCATGCAAACCATGCACTTTAGTTTTTTCTCGACCTCGCAACAAACCTAAGAGCCCTCTATAAGCCGAAACATACATGTACTACACAATGATTATAATTTAAGAACATTATTTTCAAAATGATGAGAAACAGAATTCTTGCTGCAAAGTATGCTCACATCCGCCCTAGATTACAAACAGGATCCGCGCTTAAAGGGACTTAGTAACATTGTCCAAATCCTCAAAATAAAATTTTAATTATAGCGGTTCCCTTATACCTTGTTGTATTCGTATTAACAATAAAATCATGGGACAGGTTTCGGTTTTTCAAATTTCCCTTTCGTTACAAAGATATGTACGATCAAAGTATTCAGATAAGAAAAACTCCGGGCGAGTTTTTCATCCCTGTACAAAGTGAATGCAGTGAGTTAGTGAATATCACCCAATATCACTTTGCATTTTCGCTAATTACTGGGCCATGCAATGTCCATTTGACTTGAAATTTTCACACAATACCCTGTGGACATATGAGATAACAGCACTATACATTGCATCAACCATTCATCACTTTTTGCACATGCCAACAAAGTTACTAGATCCCTTTAATGGCCCGGTCACATATCAACGGATATCGGAAACGTATGCCCAACGAATAGACAGTTTGCGAAATGAAATTATCCGGTGATGAAAGTCGTATCCATTGCTTCATGTACAAAAACATATAGAACAACGTAGATCACCGGACAAGGAACGGACAAGAAACGTATAGAACGGATGGAAAATTTAGCTCTCCGTTTGACATCCGTTTGCGCAATCCGTTGATATGTGACCGGGCTATTAACAGGAGATCGACAGGAACAAAGACATGTTTGTAATGGTAACTAATTCAGATTTAAATTGAAGGTAGATCTAGCAGGCCAATTGTGTAATATTCCTTTAAAGGGACCTATAGTAACATTGTCAAAATCCACAAAACTTACTTTAATATGACTCTAGTGGTTCTCTCATACCTTGTTGTATTCGTATAACCAATTGAAGCATGGAAAATGCTATGATTTTTCGAATTTCCCTTTTGTTAGAAAGATCTTTACGATTCAAATGTTCCGATTTTAACTATTTTATATCCACTGGAAAGTTTTAACGGTGTACAAAGTCAATGCATTGAGTTAGCGAATATCACTTAAGTTTGCATTTGGGCTCATTACTCGGCCATATAGCATCTATTTAACGTGAAATTTGTACACAATACCTATAGAGTACATATCAAATCACAAAACTGCACAATTAAACAACAGTTCATCTCATTAATTGCACATGTTGTCAACGAAGTTACTAGATCCCTTTAATATCACTTTAAATACCCTCCGACCAGTTACATTTCACCGAACTTGAAATACAGGTGCTCTATATAAGCGTGATAAGCCGATTGGATCCCCTGGTCAGCTGTATACCTGCGCTTTGATGCCCGCGGTCAGTCATCATATTGACCTACTAAGTGGGTTGACCAGGTGCATGCTAAGCACAGAAAGTGGGTCATTGACCACCGGTCAATACCCGCTTGTGATTTAAAGTGACCTATTAAATGTATCGAATGTTTCAACTTTGTTGACATGTGCAAAAAGTGATGAATGGTTGATGCAATTTATATTGTTGTTATCTAATATGTCCACAGGGTATTGTGTGAAAATTTCAAGTCAAATGGACGTTGCATGGCCGAGTAATGAGCAAAAATGCAAAGTGATATTCACTAACTCACTGCACTCACTTTATACACGGTTTCGAAAATCCAACGGATAATTTATTATCTGAACATTTCAATCGTACATATCTTTGTAACAAAAGGGAAATTTGAAAAACCGAAACCTTTCCCATGATTTAATTGTTAATACGAATACAACAAGGTATAAGGGAACCGCTAGAATTCAAATTTGATTTTGAGGATTTGGACAATGTTACTAAGTCCCTTTAAAGGGATCTATATCTATGTAAACATTGTTTGTAACATTGATGTAACGTTGTATCTCCTACTGCCCATTGATCGTGAATACAATCGAAAATCAATCTGGAACGCTTTTCAATTCAATCATAGATATCTCCATAATTAGCGAGACATTCGACAAACCGAAACCCATATCTTTGTTTGGCTACCATAAGCCAAACAGCAAGGTACAAGAGAAATGTAGAAGCGCCCAGTGATTTGAAAGATTTTGACAAAGTTAATGGATCACTTTAAAGGGGCCGCTATTCGATAGTGACGGGTAAACATGATGGATTATGATGATGGTGATGATGATGATGATGATGATGATGATGATGATGATGATGATGATGATGACGAAGATGACGATGATGGTGATGATGATGATGGTGATGATGGTGATGATGGTGATGATGATGATGATGATGATGATGATGATGATGATGACGATGGTGATGATGATTGATGATGATGATGATGATGATGATGATGATGGTGATGATGATGATTGATGATGATGATGATGATGATGATGATGATGACGATGGTGATGATGATTGATGATGATGATGATGATGATGATGATGATGATGATGATGATGATGATGACGAAGATGACGATGATGATGATGATGATGATGATGATGGTGATGATGATGATGATGATGATGAATATGTTGATAACGATGATGATGATGATGATGATGATGATGATGTTGATGATGAGGATGATGATGATCTTGATGATAATGATGATCTTGATCATAATCATGATGATAATGATGATCTTGATGATTATGATCATGATGATCATCATGATGATCATCATGATGATGGTGATTTGGGAAGATGTCTGCTGCTGATGGTGATGGTGCGGTGGTGGTACATTTAATGCTCCTCTGATATTCACTATTTCAGTTTGACCTTGTTGGCTTTATATTGTATACCGGTGTGAAATGGGGTCATCAAGTGGTCATTAGTGAACTTGACCGGTGCTACATGTATACACCTGGGTGTTTGATTGGGTCAACACTGGGGGGTCATCCCTCGGTCAGTGGGTCAGTTTATCAGGCTGGACATTGAGCGTTCTCAAAAATAACACTTAAAGGGATCGTGGAGTATTGGTCAAACTTAACTTTAGTAACCTGCACCATTACGGTACAAAGTACTAGACTATAACTCCACCATGCTCGAAAGGTATACACAATTACAAACGACTAAGTAAAAACCCTGTTATCATTTTTAAAAGGGCGCTTTCTAAAAACTCATCGGTTTTAGCCATTTTTTCATACAAAATTGTTGATGTTTTGTTAAAATAATGATTCAATAGAGATATCATCAACAACTATTTAAACACCTATTTAGATTTTTTTTCAAAGTAGTCTATAAGCATTTTTTGTATTTTTCTAAAAATTCAAAATGTCCCCCGGCCGGTAGACTTATGAATAAAATATCTTGAAATCAAATTGTTCAACTATGAGAGCATTTAAAAGGGAATGATTCTCATTTTACATGTTTTATTCAAGGAACTTTCAAATCGAATTAAAACCAACCAATTTAGGGTCAAGGGGCATTTCTTGAAGTACCAATACTCAAGTGTACTTTTAATCACCTCCTTGGACCAAACTACGAATTTCTAATGAGATTGCAGCCTTGATTTGACAGCTTGCGGTGCCGTTCGACTGGGGGTGGGAGCAAATCGGGAAATGAAAATATTGTAATGATATGATTATGAGAATAGTTACGACTTTGTTTGACGTTAGTTTGCTGTTTTTATTTCCACTTCGCTTGGTTCTTAGCCAAAACGAATCCGTTTGCCATTTAAAATATTCTGCAAGCAAATGCAGTAAAAATTGATGATATGACCGTATCCCTCATCCAGCTTACGCTTTTGCCATAGGCGTAGGAGGCTGGGGGCTAGGGGTTCGCAGCCACCCTCATGGAGTTTTGAAAGCGGCCATATTCCGGCAAAAAGCACTCACAATTCGGGCCAAAGCATGTCTTATTCGGGAAAACTCATATCTTATTCGGGCAAATTCGTATCATATTTGGGGAAAATCTTGTCGTATTCGGGCAAATCAGATCATTTTCGGGCAATTAAACTCATATTATTCGAGCAAAAGCATGTGTTATATTCGGGCAACATCATTACATCATTACATCACAACAAGTACATGTATATCATTTTCGGGCGGATTTTTAAATTTGTTTTATTTGTTTTGCTTGTCAGGTGAAGAGAGGGTAGATGGCATTCGAGCAAAATACTTCAGCCCCCCCTTAAAAAGGTGTGCCTCTATGCCTATGGTTTTGCACAATGTGACAGAACACATAATGCATGCAGCTGTGATTTCTTTTTGCAATCCAGCGACAGTTTCCGTGAATTGTAATTAACCTACGCCCTCTCGTGTTGTATGCCTTCTCTCATTCTCACATTGGGCAATACATATGTTGGATATGATTGAATTGAATTATTTAACTTTATTTCCACATCGTCGACATTATTATATACATGAATAACATCATATATATATATATATATAGGATATACATATATGTATATCATATATATATATATAGGATAGAAACGAACAAACAAAGAAACGACAACATATAGGCAATGTGAAAATATGGGGGATTATACAATTTTATTCACATTTTACTAACCCTATGATCACATACAATATCATTTACTGCATGTATGGCAGGGTAAAGATGTGTAATTCTGGCCATAATTTTCTTGAAATTTGTATGTAACCGTACATCGTGCCACAAATTTTGCTCTAGAACAAAACAAAAAAACCTAACCAAACTTCCAAATTTCGTCTTGGTATAAATTGTCCTCGGTAAAAGAGTCCATATCTTTTGAAACTATAGTCGATTTGTTATCATGTGGAAGGTATACCGTTCCGGTTTTGTTTTGTTCTGGGTCACTCGTATGATTTTAATAATCAAGGATTCGCGTGTCCTTAAAGAAAACAAAATAATGATTGCAGGAAATATCACTGCTTCCGAGTCGCCAACAATATCACCGGATAGCGTAAACCGATGCCCTACGAATAGGAAATCAAATTTTTTCCGGTAGTGAAAGCCGTCTCCATTGCTTCATGCGCAAACAATTCTATTCCGCCGGATGGAACAACGTACATCGCCTGACAAGCAACGGACAGGAAACGCATGTTACAAGCGGAGACGAACGGATTGGACATTATTACTCTCCGTCGAGCCTCCGTTTGCGCCATCCGGTGATATGTGACCGCGGGCCTAAGGGGGTATTTCATCCTGTGAAGGGTAATGATCGAGACTGAGAGGAACATTATTAGTGAAATTGTGAGCAACTTCGATCGGTCAAGAATTAAGAAAGCTGTAACCAATTAAAGTTACATAAATTGATTTATGTATGTATAGGAGATATTACTGCTTCCGACTCGCCAACGAGCGGAGCTAGTTAAAGGGCTATTTCACCCTGGAAATATTTTGCTTGTAACGAAAAAAGATTATGAGAGGAACAATAAGTGAAACTGTGAGCAACTTCGATCGGTCAAGAAATAAGAAAGCTATGATGACCAATTAATATATTATTCGTGTGGGAGATATCGCTGCTTCCGACTCGTGAACGAGCGGAGCTAGTTAAAGGGCTATTTCACCCTGGAAATATTGCCAAATGGAAGTTTTCAAGCACCATGTAGTATAGACAAAATAAGTTGAAGACCGACTGAGTATAATAGACCTAGCGAACATAAACCCCAGGGCCTAGTTGGACTTAGAAATTATGGTAAGCCAATTGTAGCCTTGGAATAAAATAAATTCAAAAGCAAAATTGCAGGAATTTGTTGACTTTCATAAACTTGGATCGGTCAAGAAATCAGAAAGCTATGATGACCAATTAAAGTTAAATTATTGATTTGTGTAGGAGATATCGCTGCTTCCGACTCTCCAACAGCGGAGCTAGTTAAAGGGGCATTCTATCCTGAAAATAATTATTTTGCTTGCCAAATGGAAGTTTTCAAGCATCATGTATAGACCAAATGAGTTGTAACAATATCACTGTAAAGAGCTTTAATAGAGATGATTATCAATCATACTAGGCGCTATATAAATCGAGTATATTATTATAGGTTTTCCCGGTCAATTTCGCTATTTTCTCATGCAATTTCATATAAGGAGCATTCAATTTCGTCTAATCCACGCTTGGATCGACATACGTCATATCGTCATTCAAAATCGTTTTTGGTCATTCATATTGAGTAACAGAGCGACCAATTTCACACTTGCGCCATTCTATTGTAAGAGATAGGCACTGATTTTCGTCAATGGGCATTCAATTTCATCTCTAGCAGTCTCGGGTGTCATTTCGGTCATTCGAATTCGCGCATAGGCAAACAAGTTCATTACATTGGCATTCAAATTAAAAATGTGCAGTGGACATGTTATTTAACATCGTGGTACATGTATGATATAGAAAGCATGATGGAAATAAAAATACAAAATGGTGAACAAAAAGTATGATACAATAACGACCACATGACAAATAACATCATGTGATGAAATTACATTATGAACTCGCATGATGATAAAGTTAAGACAAGATGATGAACGAATGAATGTAAAAATAAGAAAATACAGATTACATAATTGAACATCAAACAGATCTAGACAAATGTGACCGACGAATAACGAAAAGTGAAGATTCAATGTTGAAAAGTACATCTAAAAAATGAAAAATATAGCCTGATGAAATAATGGTTGAGACTATGTAAGATAAAAGGTGAATGTGTGTGCGTGTGTTTATGTGAGCGTAACCAGTAACGAACCCAGGATTTGTTCAAGGGGGGGGGGGGGGGGGTTATAGGCCGAGACCAGTGCTATGCGCACTTTTCGAGGCCCGAGACCAGCGATAATGACAGTCGAGACCGGGGGGTTGAACCCCCAACCCTCCCCCCTAGGTAGGCCTATATATTATGTGCGTAACTATGTATGTGGTTGTATAAATAAATGTATATACAGTATGTTTATTTGTGAATACGTATGGATGTTTATTTGTGAATACGTATGGATGTTTTTTTGTGTAACTTAAATTGAATGAGCATGTATGGAAATTGGTCACCCATTGACGAAATTGAATGCACAAACGAGCGATTGTCAAGCTTGCCGTATTAAATTGAATGCCCATTTGTTGAAAATAGCGCCCAATGATGAAATCGAATGCCCATTTGCGAATTTTAAGTGTGCGATTTGAAATTTGGGTGCCCATATACGAATATGCATGCTCGGAATATGAATTTGAATGACCAAAGCGACTCCTACACGGCAATTTGACGAAATTGAATGCACATAAAACGAATTTGGGCGCGTAATGTGGGAAATTGGCCGGGAAAACCTATATTATTATTGTAGACCAACTGAACTGAGTGTAGACCAAGTGAACATAAACCCCATGAGGTGTTTCACAAATATCCGAAGTTGAACTTAAATCCTAAGTTCAACTTAAAATTATGGTAGGCCATCATGACAGTGTAACATAATTTTGAATACAGCACATTCATAATCAAAAGTACAAATATTTGAGTCTTTTAAACAATAACATTCACAAACATGAACAAATTAAACAATTTGTCAAGTTTCATGTATATCATAATTTATGCCCAAAAGCATTGCTCGTTAATGACGTCACAATCAACGGTAAGTTAAAAGCAAATGTACGTTAACTTTATCAATAAAGGAAACAATAATCACAACTTTAGTATTATTTTCGACTTCTCAATCATCTGCTTATAATAATATACTAGCAATATAATTTCAGGATGGAGTTCCTCTTTAAGTGCCTCTGTTGCCATTGATCAGAAGCATTCGGGTTCCGGAAATTAAAAAAGAAACTGCTCATGTATTTTTAGTTCAGTAGCTCATTTATTTAGGAAAGATATTTATTTGGATTTCTAGTTCTTCTTTCAATTACGCGTTTCCAAGGACAGGATATTCGAGAACAAACAAAAAAAAACGTTGTAAATAAATCACTTTGTTGAAAACATCGTTTTTTGCTTCATCATATTCATATCAACAGGAAGAACTGTCATTATTAAAATGATAAAAATCATGATAGTATTAGCACTCAAGGTGCACATTTTACTCTCCCAATGAAGCATTCCAACCAGGCGCCTCTTAAGCCCTCCGCACACAGAGCCGACTCGACCCGATCCGACTGGTTTTCAGTCGGTTCAACTCAGTATTACGTTGCCTCAGGACTCCTATTTTGCCGGTCAATAGCCAGGCGGATATCATTCAAGGCCGATTCAACATGTTGGATCGGCTACGACTGAGCGAAACCGACTCTATTTAGCCTGACTGAAACCCAGTCGGATCGGGTCGAGTCAGCTCTGTGTGCTTTTAATAGGCGCACACAACCCTAATGCACCGCGTTGCAATGATTGCGGGTAACCCTTTTTATAAACATGGGACCCGTTCCCTTGTTGCATACATAAAAATACGATCAATTGATATGCCATATTGATTGATTGTAAGTCGTACGTATGATCAATGAATTCATTAGCTAGTGCATCCCACGTCCTAAAAGTAGTATTTTTCATTTGCTCCGAAAGTCTATAGTTTGGGGATACGTTTTGTTGTAAAAAAAAAAAAAAAAAAAAACCCGGGGTCCATTGAGCGTATGAACCAATACTAAATGCCCTTTTTTTTTTAAAGTGTAATGCTTTATCTAAGCTAAGTCATGGTGTCATAATACTGCATATGCACTAAAAGTCAAATATAGTTTGGAAAAATCATACATTTTGTTTTGAGGAAAAAACACACGGGAAGTAAGGATGGAACGTTTTTAACTTAAGGTTATTGGAAATCAACTCTATTAAAAGGAGTAAAATAATTTTCTAACAAGGCCAATGGTTTATTTGGCTCTGAAAACATATAGTTTCGGGAAGTTAACAATTATATATATATCTTGTGAGAAAACACAATAACAAACAGGAAGGGTGGAACGTGACTTGCCTAACATTAAAGGGATCTAGTAACTTTCTTGACAATGTGCAAAAGGTGATGAATGGTTGATACAATGTATAATTATTGTTGTTATAATGATACGTCCACTGGGTATTGTGTGAAAATGTCAAGTTAAGTGGACGTTGTATGGCCGAGTAAAGAGCAAAAGTGCAGATTGATATTCACTAACTCATTGCACTGACTTTGTTACGAACAGTTACGACTATCCAGTGGATAGTTTTACATCTGAACACTTCAATCGTAAATATCTTTCTAAAAGAAAGGGAAATTCGAAGAAAAAAAACTTGTCCCATGCTTCTATTGTTAATACGAATACAACAAGGATGCAAGGTATGAGGTAACCGCTAGAATTCCAACTGGATTTTAAGGATTTGGACAATGTTACTAGATCCCTTTAACAACTACCAAATACTCTCAACAAAATATTAATCAAAGTTTATATATATATATATTGACAATCAACAGTCTAAAAGAAGTACATTATCTAACAAGGCTAATGATTTAAATTGCTCTGAAAACATATAGTTTCGGGAAATTAAAAATTATATATATGCTTGTGAGAAAAAACAATAGCCAAACGTGATAGTGGAACGTGACTTGCCTAAAATGCTATAAATAATACTCTAAACAAAATTGTAATCAACGCTTATGGTTTCATTTGCATTGAAAATGAAGGGTTTTAAAGGAACTAAGTAACATTGTCCAAATCCTCGAAATCCAATTGGAATTCTAGCGGTTCCCACATACATTGTATATTCGTATTAACAATACAAGCATGGGACAGGTTTCGGTTTTTCAAATTTCCCTTTCGTTAAAAAGATATTTACGATTGGAGTGTTCAGATGTTAAATTATCCACTGGACCGCGAAATCCGTGTACAAAGTGAGTGCAATGAGTTAGTGAATATCACTATGCATTTTCGCTCATATACTCTGCCATATAACGTGCAGTTAACTTGAAATTTTCACACAACACCCAGCGGACATAACAGATAACTACAATATACATTGTATCAACCACTCATCACTTTTTGCACATGTCAATAAAATTACTAGATCCCTTTAAGAGATATAGCCTGCATGAGAAGGTTATTACGATACAAATGCATGTATGAACTCTTCATACAATTCAAGTTGGTTTCGAGCTCTTAAAATATGAATGCGCGCGTGCAATACGAAACATAATTATCATACAAAAATATGATATTACAAGGGTCCTTGAGTTTAACACTTCCGCGTGTGACTGACCTTCAAGCTCCTCTGAAGAGAAACGTGACTGCATTGATAGAGAGGAAGCATTTGTACTGCCCTTCAGTTAATAGTCCTCTTGTATTCATGCTATATTTAAAGCCTGAGGTTTTATACGGAAATGATAAGAGAATCTGCAGCTTCCCACCCCCTCCCCCCTATGTCTTGGTTACTAGTTTAAATATAATTTACATTCAGGTTATTATTATTCAACTCATTTTGCGCTTTTCTAACCCAACCGGAAAGAACACAGTGTGCTACAGTGTGAATAGTGTGTGAACACAGTGTGCTACACTGTGACATAGTGTGAACACAAGTGTGCCACATTGTGAACAAAGCGTGCAATAGTGTGCAACAGTGTGAACACAGTGTGCCACGGTGTGCCACAGTGTGAACGCAGTGTGCCACAGTGTGAACAGAGCGTGCAGCAGTGTGCAACAGTGTGAACATAGTGTGAACACAGTGTGCCACATTGTGTGAACACAGTGTGAACGCAGTGTGAACACAGTGTGAACGCAGTGTGTACGCGAGTGTGACGGAGTGTGAACGCAGTGTGCCACATTGTGAATGCAGTGTGCCACAGTGTGTGAACACAGTGTGCCACAGTGTGAATACAGTTTGAACACAGTGTGTCACATTGTGCCACAGTGTGAACACAGTGTGGACACACTGGACACACTGTGTTTCACAGTGACAGTGTGGAACCTCATTTTACATGCAGCGATGTCAGACAAAAGACAACCCCTGGCAAAAGGTGTTTACCACGCTCGCCCATGATGGTTTAAATTACTTTCGTGTAATGCAACTGAGAATATAAACAAAAATGGTTCCATGCGTTCCAAGCTTTCAAGTTAAGAGGAGGCCAAACAATCTGGGTACTCTAGGACGAACAGTAGAGGGCGCACCCAACTGGCGCAGGACAGAGACGAATGGAGGAAGGTGGTGTGGCGATCTCGGGCGCCATGTGCATGCGCACTTCGTGCGTGATGATGATGAAGCTTTCATCTATTGACATGTTTTCACATAAGAAGCATGACTTCGTAATTGTTTTTAATAAACAATTTAATAAACGTATACATGTTTAAATAATCGTCCTTCATTTAATGTATAATTATGGCCTCGTTTCTCTTCCCTACCAGCAACATTCCAAATGAAAGTGAAAAAGTTACGCATCCCTCCATCCCTCCCTTTCGATTAAAAATAATATTAATCATAATAATGTGCCTTTCTGGCGCAATTTCTCGACCTCATATTCGTAAATTTTAAGGGATAGTAGCGTTTTGGTCAAACAAAATTAACTTAAATGCTGTGTAAGTTATCATAAAAATCAATTTAAAAAAACTATTAAAAAAACAATGATGCCTGATTTACAGCGTTCTTGCGTTTCGCAATTATTCTTTTCCTTAACCTTCCCCATTTATACAATTATTATGAAAAACGTGACTTGGAATTCAATTTCAAGGGAATAGCGCTTCAAGTGTCCTTCACAGCTAGACTATATATAGTTACAGACGTTATATATTATCTTGTTTTTAGATCGCTGTACAACCAGCATATTTATTTAAACAGGAAAATAATTTGCTATAATTATGTCCATAATGTAAGTAGAGCTTTGGGTTTCACGCCGTTGATACCAATAATGTTATGCGTCCAGCTGGCTAGGTGGCATAGTAAGGGAGGGAGGGAGGGAGGGAGGGAGGGGGAGAGGAGGGGGAAGGGGTAAACCCCCACCATTCTGTCGTGACCTCCCCCCCCCCCCCCTCCTCCTCCGTTGTCCAAGCTAGTAAATCAACGAACACCGTCAAACACCTTTAAATAGTGTTCATCCAAATAACAGTAGAAAAGTGACCGCTGTAGGTAGATTACCTCTATACAACGGCTTTATGATAATATACACCTTCCTTTTTACTCTGCATCGGATCACTTTTGGTGGCCACTATAATGCCGTTTGGCTGCTATATAGACAGGTGGCCACTAAGGCAGGTTTGACAGTATGGCAAATAAACTGCAGATTGATTGAGCATTTGGATTACTTACATCGCAGCGCCATCACACCGTTCGCCGTGCCCGGATCTAGGCTGGCCCCGTCCAGGGGCTTATCATCAAGAGGAAAGTGTCTTCGAAGTCCTGCAGCGGGTCCACGTTGAAGAATGAGGGGCGATCTCTAGGGGTTTCCAGTAGTCTAGGGCCAACACGATGAAGCCGCATATGACGGCCACGAGACCTGAAGGATGAATGAAGAAAAATACACGTTCGGATGAAAGGGCACGTACCATATTAGTTCATTCAATCCTTATAAGAAGAGGGTCGATAACTATATATTATATAGTTATCGACCCCTTCTCAAAAGGAGGAACGTGTGTTAGAAACCGGCACCGGATCCACGTTGAAGAATGTAGTGATCTCTAAGGGTTTCCAGTTGTCGAGAGCCAATACGACGAAGCCGCATATGACACTTGGACGAACACCTGGACGAACCTGGGGGTTCTATATTACAACACTAACTGCCTTTCACTGAACACTAATGCCATCCCAAATGGTGTTCTCTTCGAAGAAGACGTGCACACGACTTGGCATACATGACTAAAAGAACCGATGCGCAATATACAAATCGCATATCAAGTAGTGGGCACGTCTTCAAAGAGAATGCCATCCCAAATACCGCCAAAGATCTTACCTGCAACCAAACAGAGGATGAAGCTGGGTCCCTTGTGGAATTCCAGGATGTGATCCGCTGAGAAGGGTATCTTTAATTCGGAGCCATAGCGGATGGTGGAGTAGAGGACGTTGGCCGTCAGGAGACTGCCCCCGGTCAGGATCAGGAAGTAGGCGCCGTTGCGGATCACCATAAAGAACAGGATGTTGGCTAGAATCCACAGCGGGAAGGCGAGCCTGTTTCGGGATAACGCGGAAACGGGATAAATAAT